>CAMOHE010039430.1:0-32810 GCA_946598075.1 Artocarpus hirsutus
TATGAAACTTGGTAATGAATAACTATGGTATCCACGGAATATCATCATAATAAATCTCATAATCTGGTATATGATGAAAACTAACTAACCATGCAGGTTTAATGTGGTAAGAATAAAACCTTAAGGTGAGTAATGGTTTTCCCTACTGAGCATGTTGTCGCTCATCCCTGTTATATTCATCTTTTCAGGATTCACTAAGTGTGAGTTGGCTACAAGAAAAATAGTTGGAGAAGCTATGTAGCTATATTACGTTGGGATTACTTTGAATGCAACGAATGATCTTCATGATAATGTAAGCATCGATTGTTATTTTCTGTGACTGTATTAAGATTTGTTGAGGGTTGAAATGATGATGATGACAGTTGTATATTATTAAAATCTAAGGTGCTACATTAAACTGTGGTTTATTTATTTGTTTATGTCTTTATTTTAATTTAAGAGTTTTTATTTAAGTCCCGGGCAAATTGCTTTGACGAGTTGTATTTATTTTCTAATTTTTATTTTATTTAATAAAAACTGTTAACCCCCACTTAGGGGCGTTACATACACACACACACTCGCGCACATATATATTAATGCTATAATAACTCTAAACACGAAGGCCTGGAGTTCAGGCCAAACAAAATTATACAATTGAGATTAAAATCATCAGTCACAATTATAGATGAGTTTCTAGTAGTAAAAAATTGGAGAATTTCAACTCAACTTCAACACAAATTTTATTTCTATAATTAGTAGCCCAATTGATATTATGTGTGCATCTATGGAAGATCTACCTATCTATCTATGCCTACGTGGAAATCGTGTCCAAACATTTAAAACTCAGCTAATAACTCCTACTAATTATAACGAAAAGGAAACACTCACATTGACAATTAACACTATCATTAACCTACGTAACAAAATGCTATACGCCAGCCTCAAGTCTTGTACCATTTATTAAGACTACTAGCTGAAAATCAATCAAAATCCCCTCACAAAAAATAACATGAAAGTCTAATTATTTTTACCTTTTATGGGTGCTGTGCGTACATATTCATATTTGTAGCAGTATTTGACAGTTTGCTGCGCAACAAACTTGGTTAGGCTAGCTTCAACTTGAATCCTTTTTTTTTTTTGTTTTTAAATGAGCTTCACATTGAATCAGCAAAAATATGTATCTAGCTCTTTCATATATGGCGACAAAATAATAATAATAATAATAATAATCAAAAGGGAACAGATATTAAATCCCTTGCTTAATTAGGGCCTGATATGGGTTGGTTAGAGTTTGTTGAACTAGATACGCGTGCATATATATATATATATATGAATGTATTGACACAACTCCCTCGTTTCCATTATGTGCTGGAGTGGTCCAAAGGGGTTGCACCTCAAAAATCATCAAAACCTATACAACAGTGTAACGTACATCGCGATTGCAGGCACAGTTAATCCAACACATCATAAATGAAGAGTTCAAATCTTGCGTTTCTAAGTTAAGGAGAAAAAAATAAACATCAATATTTGAAGAATATCCATTATTTAGAAGTTAATTTGCAAATTGTATGCAAAATTTGATATTACCCATTATCCTTGTATCTATAATTGAGTTGTCGTTTTTCCATTAATTTGTTAATTAATAATTCTCTCTGTCAATAAATTTAATTAGCAATATTGAGCACTTAAATAGGATTGTAAAAAGCTTTGGCAGCGTTCAATCGATGGATAACGATGACTGGTGGTTCAACGTTCTAGAATATTACTTTGATGCATTGGCAAAAAGATTTGGCAGTGCATCCTAGTTATGATTTTGTGATTAACAGACCTTATGGTAAATATGTACTCTTTTAATTCCCTTTTAGCTTTTTCCTAATGGGTTTTGGCAAAAAGTTTTTTAATGAGACATATTCAGATATTTACTTCCAGATAAGAGTTACAACTTGAACCTCTAAGGTAGTCTTCTGATTTGTCAGATTTTTTTTATTTTTTTTATTTTCTGCACTCTTTGTATTTTTTTTTTCTGATTAATAATATTAGAGTGAGGGGCTTAATGTGGGATAAACAAATTCCCATGTGCCAATTTAATTGGGGTGCGGCTATCTATCTTGATGCTAGTTGTCTACTCTCTTCAATTCATTAAAAAAAAAATCTTAAATACGACTGCCCGTCCTCATAGGTGAGGACCTCCCTAGATCGAGTTGTTCAGACTTTCTTTGTAAATTAATTAATGATCACCAACCCAAACATATCATTTTGTCCAATCATTTGATAGTTAAATATTAGGATAAGAGTTGAGATTTTTATTATTAATATTTCTAAACTATCAAAATTTTCATCTTTTTTCATAAATAAAATGCATTTTCTTGATTTTATTTTGACACTCGATGATGTAAACTATCAACATAGGTATTTTTTTTAAAATTTTTTTAACTTAAAAAAGCTTCCAAAATTGACATGTATTCTATTACGGTCAACGTGATGAGTATGTATGTGTGCTTATTTTGTATCGACAAATTTATGGTTTTGAGTTTGACAGTTAAGCTAGGCAGGCCATACATGGAAACATATTGTGGGTATATGCATTTATATATATATACACACAAACACGTATATATATAATATACTGGCAAAGGCCTAAGCCGGTGGGTTTTGTTGGGGAGTTTGCTGAAGATACCGCCAAAATTGAAAAGGCCTTTTTTAGCATAGCATGAGAGAACTGATCTTATACAAGGAAATATAATATCCAATACCTAAATATATCGTTTGTCAAATCTAAAAGTGCCGACCTTGATAAAACATGTATGTGTATATATATTATACCTATAAATTAATTTTGGTAGCCATGTAAGTACATAAATAGAATAAAAAAACATAAATTAGTGTATGACTGTCTATATAGATATGCATGGTAAGCCCTGATCCTTTCGAGCTTGATGTAGAAAATATATGATTGTTATGGGACTTCTTTTATATGTATGTCTTAACCTCATTTAAGTTGGATTTTCAGAACGTAAGTTCAGTTAGTTTATAAAGTAGAATATTATTGTAATATTCCGTATACACCTTTTTAAATTTTAAGCATATATTGTTCATGTATCTGGGTTTTTTTTTTTTTTTTCGGTCAGCTTATTATTTTTGGCCACATATATATATATATATATATATATATATATATATATATCCATTCATTGTACTCAAACTTAAACTCGTGTACAAGTATACGCAACCATGTTCAATCACAACTGTCGTGAAAAATGCCATGTTACAAATCAAAAGAAAAATATATTAAAGAGTTTTTTTTTTTTTTTTTTTTTTTTAATGCTAGACCTCATAGGAGATTACTTCTATATTTCAATATTATATGAAATCAAAAAATTTTATCAGAATATTGTATTCTTGATGTCACTTTTATGCATCTGCTAAGAAAGAATACACATCAACATTAAATTCTATGGGTGACTAATCTATCAAAAAAGAGATATGGGAGACAATGTCTCTTCCACTTGACAATTGACACAACAACTCAGCAACTCAACTGTATGTACACTTAATATATACATATATGGAATCTTTATAATTAATTCTATTTCCCTACCATAAGCAAAAAATTAAATATTAAGGTTATTTCGTGAAGAAATTGATCCCACATGGTGTAAAAGCTTTCTCAATTACTTTTTTTCATGAGTGTGTTTGGCAAAGTAGTTAGAAGATTTATAGTAGCACCTAAGAATTTTATTTTGTAGCCTATTTTTATTTTATATTTTATCATGTGAGAGTTTTACACTGTAACAATTTCAACTATGTAATTGAAACGAAATTGTCAAATACACCAACCCAAAAATGAGGAGATGTAAACTCTATGCCTGAAGGTAAAGTCAACGATAAAATTACTACTGGATTATTGCAGCAACCACTAAACTGCTCTTCTTAAATTGCTCGTCTAGACTAGTCTATTGAACGGACTATGTAGTATTGGTCCGATATTAAAAAGCATCTTCAAAAAGTAACTAATAATTACATGTTTGGTGAAAATGTTACCTACGGTGCGAGTGAGAAACTCGCCCTTGTAGACGGTAGCTAAGAATTACTTCAAAAGCCTTTAACATAGGGGTTGGTAATTAATATTTACTACTCGTATTGGGCTTCATTTATTTATTTATTTATTTGTTTTTCTCTTTGTTGGTGATAAATGAAAAACCGAAAAAAAAATTGCCCCTCAAAAGAAAAATAAAAATTGAAATTGTTTATGATAGCTGTCTAGTCCCTTGTTCTCTTAAAAGGGACGTTTTTCATAATACATATACATATATTTGAGAACTTCATGTCTTGCTTGCACTTATGTTGGCTATAGTTTTAAAATATTGTTTTACGTTTTCGTACAAAATTTCAATCCCCCACGTTAGAATTCTAAAATGGCAAAATGAAGATGAAAGCAGATTAAGCATTTGTTTGACACTTAAGTTGAAACTAATTAGTTTTAATTATAGACTATAATATAAAGCTCTCATATGCTACTGTACTTAAACTTAAATTTTAGCTCCGACTAAAGTGCCAAACAATCTATAAAGGAAATCTTCAAATTAGTATTATTGGTAAAGAGTGATTAAAAAAAATGGAAAGGATTAGTATTGTTTTTAATTTTTCTAAAGACTAACAGCATCCAGATGTATAGTTTCAAGAGGACCACCATGCATGTTCATGGAATCAGGTTCTCACATTCGCTTTTGTGCCTGATTTGGTGTAAGTTTTTTTGTCATTCGGTGCTTTTATCAGATTTAAGAACATGACCATCCGCAAATTCGGCTCTAACAATACAATTTTATTAGATATTGACTTCTCCTCGTTAACGCGTGCCCTTGGGTGGGACTTGAGAAACCTAACTAAAAACAAACAAACAAAAACGTAGTGCTGAAGATGCAGTTCTCAAAGGGGAAAAAAAAAAAAAAAAACCAGGAAAGAGGGAACTACTCAGGCATTCCAGGCTAAAGGTAATTAATTAGAAAGATATTTGATGTGAAACATTTCGATATTGTGAATAAATAAAACAAGCAAGACACAAACAAGAGACATTGGAGCAGGTGGCTATCAAAATGGCGTGTTGATTGCTGCGATAGTCAAAATCATGTGTTGGTTGTTTTCCATTGCATGTGATGTACGTTTGGAAAAGTGGAGAGAGAATGTATTGGTGGAGATCAAAATGACAAAGCTCATCGTGAGTATGGCCCACCAAGTGAGGTCCACACGCTATGAATGTGGCCCCACATTATCTCCTAAGGTTGCATAACCTTTTTTTCCATTTTAAAAGCACCTTTGTCCTTAAATCCTTTTTTTAGAAGGGAAAACTCTTTAAATTTTAATCCAAACTCATTTATTAAATAGTTTGAAAGGGGTCTGCCCAGGGAATAAAAATAAAAGACAATAAAATTTAGTGCTAATTCTATCCAATTTATAAAACATTTTTAATAAAATTTTGATAAAAGTGAATTTTCATGAGTAATTATTAGTTATTATTTAAATACTATTGGTATTATTACCGCTCAAGCATGTTCCAACTAATTTATCACCTAAAAATATCATATATATATATATATGTTGTAAAATTCTACAATTTGGAAAAAAATACACTTGTCGCTACAAGTATGAAACAACAACAACCACCACCACCACCAGCACCATGTAAGCCCAACACGACTTGATCGATTTCAATGTGTGTCATGGAATACCAGAGTTTTAGTGTTTCTTTCTTAGATAAACTTCAAAGTTTCTCACATTTATTGTGAAGGGAATCCAACAGTAGACGAACTTACTTCTCATGTGATTTGTTTGCAAAATCCTTGGTTGGTTAAGTTCAACGCCTCCTTTTTGTCATTTAGAAATCCCAAGTGATCTTCTTAGCCTTTCGGCTAAATATTTCAATGATCTTCAGTTATTAAGGGTCTCAACGTAATTAGTTTTAGTTAAGAGGTGTCTCTCTTACTTTGACAAATTAATACTGAAGGTGCTAATATAATTAACCCTTGATTTAATTTTCTACTAATATTGCTTGTTTGTCTTGTTGAACTGGGGGAAGTTTCGGCCCAAAATCATGCACTCTTTTTTGGTTTGATTTATTTATTTTTTTATTATAGGCTTTGTCCTTATGAGGTTTTAACAAGCCTCCTTCTTAGAGTGAACTTTTGTGGTTTATCATCTCTTATAACCTCTTGTTGTTGTTGTTGTTGTTATTTTTATTTTAAGATTGTTTCTTTTAGCTATGTAAGCCTTAGGCCTAAAGTTAGAAGTTTATCATAGGATAGAGCTAGCTTTCAGAGTTGAGAGAGTGGTCCATAGTCAAATTGCAAGGTTTCAATATTTAACTCTAGATTACTACCCAAAATGGAGTATCGATGGATGGACAGGAAATTTTACAATTTAGTATTGAAAGATTCCTCAGCCACTTTTAGGGTAAATGGAACATAAGTGCCGACGCATTACTTATAACTGTAAATATTGTAAAGCTCTTAACATCTACAGTAAAAAGCATAAAGTTGTAATAATATAAAGCTCTCACATGCTACAGCTCTTAAACTTAGAACGTATGTTCTAACTAATTCTCCAAACGAAAGCTTAGTGACTAATAAGCTATTAGGAAAGCGGTTGAAACCATTAGTTAGAAAGAATATTGGTTTTAAATACTATAGTTGTCGAAAGCTTTACACTGTAGCTGCTTTTTACTTTACATTGTAGCTACAGAAAGCTGTTTACTATACATGATTAGAACCGTGATTCTAATCATGGATGCCTGACAAAGACTAAAAGAAATAAAAGGGATCGGGTCCGTCCTACATGATTAGTTGATATATATTTTTTTAGAACTATGAAGCTGAATAGAATTTAAGCAAAATTTGATAAAAGAGCCACCCAAAAAATTTAATTGGAGAAATGACCTCTTTTTTTTGGCACCAAAAATCAAGCCTCCTGGGCAGGAAAAATGCTTCATTTTTTTTTTTTTATCTTGTTGAGGTTTCTTTCCTTGCTCCAACTTTTTTTTTCATCTTGCTGAGGTTTTTTTTCTTTTATTTTATTTTGGATGACATGGCATTGAGGCCATTGATCCAATTTTAAAATTTTGTTGGTCTACTTATCAAAAAAAACTTCTTCTTAAGGTCATTTATCAAAATCCCTCTAGAATTTATCATATTAAAACTTCATCTTGACTCCTTGAAAGTAGAGCTAGTAAAACACAGGATGGCCCCACTTGGAAGCCCAATAGTAGCTTCCTTCTGCATGCATGCAAGCCATGATAGTGACACAATTTAGTTTAATTGTTTCACATGGCTTATTAATATTAATGACATCTTCACTAATACACGCTTTGGCTTGGATTCAAATGCTTTGTCCAATTTTGGTGTCCCAAATGATGTCTAACTAGTCATATTGCAACACGTTATTTAAAAAGTTTAAAATAATGTTCAATTGACTTTTACATATTTTTCATTAAATGATGTGTTACAATATAATTAGTTAGACAAAATTTAAGACACAAAAAATTAGACAGATCATTTGAGTCCTTTGGCTTAATTTTGTGTACAGGGTTATTTACAACTTTTTATGTGATGTGAAAGCCAATGTCATAGTCACTCCTTACTTCTTAGTTTGCGAAAAAATCAGTATCAGATCAAAGTTCCTTTTCATTCATTACAATTAAATTCCACAAGACTATCCATGAAAGATTTGTGTTTCATGAATTCAAAGCAAGAATAGAAAAAGAGAGATGTTAGGAATCTTGTATTAACATTATTTTTGTCAAACATAGAATTCGACTTTGAATTGATTTCAGTACAGGTCTTGAAAAGTTTTCAGTAAATGAGTGAATCATGCATATTATTGGGTTTCCAATTCTTTGGTTTCCTATTTACTATCAACAAGAATATGGAAACTAATTGCTTTGGTGATTGTATTTTTAAGGAAAATTGAAATCATGCAAGCATTTAACTTATTTGATTTCTTTTGATATCTCTTTGCTTTGCTTATTCATATCGTGCAGTTTATAAGAGTAATAAAAGTAGGATTCACTAGGTACCAATAAAATTTGTAAAGTCTTCATTGTAAACAGATTTGCTCCAGCCTTGAAGATTTGTTGTTGTAACAAAATCCGATAAGTGAGCTTTTTGAAGATCTTGCATTGCAAGAAATATTGGCTATTTATATGAAGTCTCACATGGTCTATACACGTTTTTGGAATCTTAGAATCGCTGAGAGATCATTTTGTGAGTGTCTTATTTTTCTTTATTTCTTTGGGAGAAAACTTAGAGTTGAAAGGCTTTCAACATTAAGATGAGGGGATCTCACTGAGCATGTTCATTGGGTAGTTATGAATTCTAAGCATCAGACTTATAAATGAATTCTCAAGGTGAATAAGTCCAATTGAATTAAAACTTTGTTTACTTCATGAAGTGTTCATACGTTTAGGCTTGGCCCAATCGATATAGGTTGTTGTCGAATTGTGATACCAATATCTCGTCTCTATTTATTGTTTTATGTTGAATACAAACTTGTTACAACAAATTTAAACACAAACTTGGTAAAAACATATAACCAGTACTTTTAATTGATACCAGAATGAGCCACTAACGTATTTTTGGTGAGATCTTAGGTTTACCAGTTGTTTTATAGGCATAAATATTATGAGAGAAGGAAGTTTGATGACTAAACCTCCATACCTTGAAGGCGTTAACTATCTATATTGGCAGGCTCGTATGAAAGACTTCATTAAGGATATCGACAAAAGTGCATGGTAGTCTATTATGATAGGTTGGACTTATCCTACAACAAAGGACTCTAATGGAAATATTATACCCAAGCCTGAAGAAAAGTGGTCTACAGATGAAGATAAGCTTGCCAACAACAACTTCAAAGTTTTGAACGCCATATTCAATGCTGTGGACGTCAATCAGTTCAAATTAATTTCCACATGTGAAAATGACAAAAGAGGCATGTAACATTCTCCAAACTAGACATGAAGGTACAGCCACTATGAAATATCAAAATTACAAATTCTGAGAACTTGTTTTAAATAGTTGCATATGAAGTAAGGCGAGTGCATAGCGGACTTTAATTCAAACCTTTATGATATTGTAAACGAAGCTTTTGCCCTCGGAGAAAATTATTTGGACTCCAAGTTCATGAAGAAGACTTTGAGATCACTTCCGGAGCATTTTGCTTACAAGGTTGCTGCCATAGAAGAAGCCAAAGATGACGAGGCAATGAGGTTAGATGAACTCATGAGATCTCTTTAAAACTTTAAGTTAAAGTTCAAGAAGTCAAATAAGGATACTGGCATAGCGCTTCAGGCAAATTTGAGTGACTCCATAAACAAAGACATGCCTAATAATTATGAGGATTTGAGTGAATCCCTTGATGTGTTAACAAAAAATTTTAGCAAAATTTTAAAGGAAGTTTAATAAGAAAGGAAAATTCATCAAGAATTAAAAAGACACCCTCAAAAGAACAAATTCTCTTCCTCATAGCAATATGAACAGAAGAAAATAAACAAAAGAATTCAACGTCAGGAATGTGAAGGTTTCAATCATTTTCAATCCGAGGGTGCAAACACTCTAAAAAAGAAGAACAAGGCAATGTCATCAACATGGAGTGATGGCGGTTTAGAAGAAAGTGTAGAAGAACACATAGCAATCAGGTGGCCTTTACTGTAAGCACTAAACTCGTTAGTTACTTGTTCTTAAATTTTGACGTCACTATTGGAGAATCCGCTACAACAAAAGAAGCAATAGAATTTGATGAAGGTTTTTAAGACATATATACTTTGAGGCCGATTCCAAGAGTGATGATGGAGAACTAAGTCGTAACAAGATTGAGAAGGCCTATAAGAAGATGTACAACATCGCAACGACAAAGTTGGATCATGTGCTTTCTCAACAAAAACTTGGAGGTGATCACTTTGCGCTTGGCTACAAAGGACATAAAAACATAGGGAAGACCACCATTGTGAAGGCAACTACCGATAATGTGAAGCAACCTTCTCAAATACCTCAAGTAAGTGAAGGTATGAAATCTATTGCTAGTAAAACTATTGCAACAAAAAGAACAACAAATAGATTTCTTCCAATATGTCACCATTGTAATATTCTAGGGCATATTAGACCTAGGCATTTTAAGTACTTGAATGCTTTAAAAAGGGGTATGTGGATAAAAAGATATAATCAAAAACAATTATTTAAAATTAAAATTGACCTGTCTAGTGGATAAAAAGATATAATCAAAAAAAATTATTTAAAATTAAAATTGACCTGTCTAATAAGTTTCCTAGAAAAATATGAATAAGAAAGTGTGATTTACAGGGTTTTGTTACTCATACTTTTTTTAAAAGATTGTATTAATGATGCTTGGTTTTTTGATAGTGGTTGTTCTCGACAAGATTTGAATCTTTAAGAAAAGCAATTGGTATTTGTTAGGGGTGGCAATAATCGTATTCGTGTCGTGTTCGTGTCGGCACGTTTATAGCACGGCACGTTTAGCCTGAACACGAATACGACATGATTAATAAACGTGCCAGAAATGCCAACATGAACACGACACGCCTACGACACGCGTAACACGGCACGACACAATTAACATAATTATTAAACGTGCCGTGACGGGTTGACACGATAACAACACGCATATAACACGTTTATGACCTAATTAACTAAAAATTTAAAAAAATTTAAAAAAATTTTAAAAAAATTTTAATTTTTTTTTAAAAAAGCCAATAAAGAAAATTAACAAAAACACAATATCTAATTAATACTAACCTAATATAAATATTTTAAATATTTTTATTTTTAAGTTTAAATGTGTTATAAATGGGCGGGTCGTGTCGTGTCGTGTCAACACATTTACGGCCCATTTAATTAAACGTATTAAGACATGTTTAGCATGTTAGCACGAATCCAACCCGTTTATTTTTGTGTTATTTGTGCCAACCCATTCAATGGCATAATTAATAAACGTGCGGTCTAAACCTGTTTATCTCGTGTCGTTTTCGTATCGTGTCATCGTGCCGTGTCCAAATTACCGGCCCTAGTATTTGTACTATGTAACTATTGCCCACAATTTGTTAACTTGAAATTTGGAATTTCTGGATTTTTGATTAAATTGAAATTTTTATATGGACCAATATTTTTTTATCACAGCTTCACTTTTATTTCCTTAAGAATATTGATTTTAAGGCACAACGATCAGAGGTTGATGAATTATCTGGTGAGTTGGGATTTAATCCATTTCTGTATTCTAATCACTTTTGTTTTAGAAAAATCATGTGTAAGACTTGAATAAATAGGAAAAAAATTCATATATATTTTTTTTATTAAAATGGGAAAAAACTACCTACGCTTTTGTGCACATGCTATCTATGAGTAATTTGAGAATATGTATAACCAATATGTATAGGACGATCTATTGCATGAAAAAAGAGCTGTCTGGGTGATAGAGTGAAAGACCCCTACAAATTTTGTAGAACAATAAAAAAACCTACGGAGTGATGTAGATGAATAGGTTAGTTTGAATAGGGTTTTCATCACTTGAAATTTTTTTTGAAGTGTTGAATTTAAAAAAAGAAATATTTGAAAAGGAATTTTTGTAAAGAATTTTACACACACATACACGGTTCATATTGAAATTTTTACTATTCAGAGTAGTACAGATTTTATCCTTGAATATAACTTTGGCTGTCAACATTTTATCATTTATGTTAATTGTGTTTCTCAATTTTTAATAAAAACTATAATCAAGTTTTGTTTGTTTTTTCAAAAAAATAATTCTGTGTTTTTGTTCTGCATGCATGTACAAGTTTTTTTTTTTTTTTTTTTAAGTTGTAATATATTTGTTTGAAGAAGCAGAGGCTCGCTGTACATGGTTCTCCCTCTCCCACGCACTTTCTACATTACTTGTTGAGTATGCTTTGGTCATCATTTTGACAAAAAGGGAAGGCATAGTATGTTAGTGTGCTTCACAGGGGAAGTTTTTTTTTTTTTTTTCATTCAAAGGGAGTTGCCTTACTTAATTAGATTGTCTTCTAGCTTAATCGTTTAGTTTGAAATAATTTCTTTTTGTGTTGTAAAGTTTTGCCAAAACAATACCAAAGGGGGAGATTGTTAGAAATCTTGTATTGGTATTATTTTGTCTATTATAGAATTTGACTTTGACTTTATTTTGGTGCAGGTTTTGGAAAGTTTTCAATAATTGAGTGAATCATGTATATTGTTGGGTTTCCCATTCTTTGGTTTCCTATTTGCTATCTTTACTTGTTTTGTAGGAAATAAATTGGGATGTAATTTATTAGAATTGTCTATTGATAAAAATATGGAAACTAATTGATTTGTGATTGTATTTTTAAGGAAAGTTGAAATCGCGCAAGCATTCAACTTACTTGATTTATTTTGATATCTCTTTGCTTTGCTTATTGATATCGTGTAGTTTACAGGAGCAATAAAAGAAGGATTCATGTCAATAAAATCTGTAAAGTCTTGATTGTAAACAGATTCGCTCCAGCCTTGAAGATTTGTTGCTATTTTTTGTTGTAATAGAATCGGCAACAGAATCCGATAAGTGGACTTTTTGAAGATCTTAAAATGCAAGAAATATTGACTATTTATATGAAGTCTCATAGTGGTCTATACATGTCTTTCGAGTCTTTGAATTGCTGAGAGATCATTTTTTGAGTGTCTTATTTTTCTTCGAGAGAAGAATTTTGGGATTTCAGGGAAAAACTTAGAGTTGAAGGTCTTTTAACATTAAGACAAAGGAATCTTGCTTAGTATGTTCATTGGGTAATTATAAATCATAGGGGTCATACTTAGAGAGGGAGTCTCAGGATGAATAAGTTCAATTGAATTGTAACTTTATTTACTTAGTGAAGTGTTCATACATCTAGGTGTGGCCCCACAAATGTAGGTTGTTGTCGAATCGTGATATCATTCTTTTGTCTCTATTTACTGTTTTATGTTTAATACAATCTTGTTACAAAGAAACTTAAACATAAACTTAGGAAAATATATAACCGGTACTTTCAAGAGAGAGAAATTATTGGATAATGTACTCAACAAATTTTAGTAATGAGATTATATGGTCAAAATTGAAGTCAATTTGACCCAAAATGCGGCAATTCTTGGTTCGTAGATTAATAAACTTAAAAAAATTCCAACTTAGTAGGTAAGAATTTCGCCTACACTTTTTATATGTATATTCACCTAATTAAAATAAAAAAATTTTTATAAGAATTCTAATTTTAATTTCAACTCTTTCAACCAATCTATTTGACATGTAAGTTGCTTATTAATCTTTAAAAAATTCTTATCAATTAACATATAGTTTCTTATATTGGTGAAAAATGACAATCAAACATGATGCAAGTTTGTATAAGAAAATGGGATAAATGATGGTTTTAAAGTTGGTATCACTACTCTTAAATCAATATTTGCTTGTTCTTGTAATGCTCGATTGCTTAAAAGATATACATACATATATATAGACACACACACGCACACACATATATATTAATGCTATAATAACTCCAGACACGAAGGCCTAGAGTTTAGACCAAACAAAATTATACAATTGAGATGAAAATCATCGGTCACAATTATAGATGAGTTTCTAGTAGTCAAAAATTGGAGAATTTCAACTCTACTTCAACACAAATTTCTTTCTATAATTAGGAGCCCAATTGATGTTATGTGTGCATCTGTACATGATCTATCTATCTATACCTATGCGGAAATCGTGTCTAAACATATAAAACTCAGCTAATAACTCCTACTAATTATAACGAAAAGGAAACACTCACATTGACAATTAACACTATCATTAACCTACGTACCAAAATGCTATCATTCAGCCTCAAGTCTTGAACCATTTATCAAGACTACTAGCTGAAAATCAATGAAAATCCTCTCACAAAAATGACATGAAAGTCTAATTATTTTTCCCTTTTATGGGTGATGCGCGTACATATACATATTTGTAGCAATATGTGGCAGTTTGCTGCGCTATTAACTTTGGTTAGGCCAGCTTCAAATTGAATCTTTTTTTTCAGAGCTTCACATTAAATCAACAAAAATATGTATCTTTTTCATATATGGTGACAAAAAAAATTAATCAAAAGGGAACAGAAATTAAATCCCTTGCTTAATTAGGGGTTGTGGGTGGGTTAGAGTTTGTTGATCTATATATGCGTGCATGCATTGACACCACTCCCTCCTTTCCATTGTGTGCTGGAGTGGTCCAAAGGGATTGCCCCTCAATAGTCATTGAAACCTATACAATAGTGTAACATACATCGCGATCGCACGCATAGTTAACGGAACATATCATAAATGTAGAGTTCAAATCTCGCGTTTTTAAATTAAGAAAAAAAAAAAACACTAGTATTTGAAGAATATCCATTATTTAGAAGTTAATCTGTAAATTGTATGCAAAATTTGATATTACCTAATATACTTCTATCTATAATTGAGTTGTCGTTTTTCTATTAATTTGTTAATTAATAATTTCTCTGTCAATAATTTAATTAGCAACATTAAGCAGCTTAAATTGGATTGTAAAAAGATTTGGGAGCGTTCAATCGATGGATAACGATGCATGACGGTTCAACGTTCCAGAATATTACTTTGAAGCATTGGCAAAAAGATTTGGCAGCGCATCCTAGTTAAGATTTTGCAATTAACTGACCTTATGGTAAATATGTACTCTTCTAATTCCCTTTTAGCTTTTTCCTAATGGGTTTTGGCAAAAAGGTTTTTAATGACGCAGATTTAGATATTTACTTCAGGATAAGAGTTACAACTTGAACTTCTGAGGTAGTCTTCTGATTTGTCAGATTTTTTTTTCCCTGCTTTTCTTTGTCTTTACTTTTTTTTTTTCTTTTTTTTTTTAATGTTCTGAACTCTTTGTATTTTTCTTTTTCGATTAATAACATTAGACTGAGGGGCTGAATATGGGATAAGAGTTGAGATTTTTATTATTAATATTTTTAAACGATCAAATTTTCATCCTTTTTTTCATAAATAAAATGCATTTTCTTGATTTTATTTTGACACTCCATAATGTAACCTATCAACATAGGTATTTTTTTAAAAAAAATTTTTTAACTAAAGAAAGTTTCCAAAATTGACATGTATTCTGTGACGGTCGACACGATGAGTACGTACGTGTGCTTATTTCGTACCCACAAATTTATGGTTTTGAGCTGGACAGTTAAGCTAGGCAGGCCGTGCATGGAAACGTATTGTGTGTGTATGCATTTATATATATGCACACACGTATATATATAATATACTGGCTAAGGCCTAAACCGGTGGGTGTTGTCGGGGAGTTTGCTGATCACCGCCAAAATTGAAAAAGCCTTTTTCAGCATAGCAGGAGAGATCTCTGATAACGTGACAGAACTGATCTTCTCCAGAGAAATGTAATATCCAAGTTTACGTGGTACCTAAGTATATCGTCTGTCAAATCTAAAAGTGCCCACCTAAAACGTGTATGTGTATATATATATTATATCTATATATTAATTTTGGTAGCCATGTAAGAGTATAAATAGAATAAAAAAACATAAATTAGTGTATGACTGTATATATACATATACATGGTAGGCCCTCATGATCCTTTCTAGCATATACTTAGAGTTTGATGTTGAAAATATATGATTGTTACGGGACTTCTTTTATACGTATGTCTTAACCTTATTTAAGTTAGAGTTTTCAGAAAGTAAGTTCAGTCAGTTTATAAAGTAAAATATTATTGTAATACCCCTTATACACCTGTTTATATTTTAAGCATATATTGTTCATGTATCTGGTTTTTTTTTTTTTGTTCGGTCAGGTTATTATTTTTGGCCATATATATATATATATATGTATTTATATATATCCATTCATTGTACTCAAACTAAACTCGTGTACAACTATACGCAACCATGTTCAATTACAACTGTCGTGAAAAATGCCATTTTACAAATCAAAAGAAAAATATATTAAAGAGTTTTTTTTTTTAATGCTAAACCTCATATGAGATAACTTCTATATCTCAATATTATGTAAAATAAAAAAAAAAATTATCAGAATATTGTATTCTTGATGTCACTTTTATGCATCTACTAAGAAAGACTATATATCAACATTAAATTATATGGGTGACTAGTCTATCAAAAAAGACATATGAGGGACAATGTCTCCTCCATTTGACAATTGACACAACAACTCAGCAACTCAACTACATGTACACTTAATATATACATATATGGAATTTTTATAATTAACCCTATTTCCCTTCCATAAGCAAAAAAATTAAATATTAAGCTTGTTTCGTGAAGAAATTGATCCCACATGGTGCAAAGCTTGTTTCGTGAAGAAATTGATCCCACATGGTGTAAAAGCTCTCTCAATTACTTTTTTTCATAAATGTGTTTGGCAAAGTAGTTAGAATGATTTCACTGTAGCACCTGAGAGCTTTATATCATAGCCTATTTTTACTTTATATTTTATTATGTAAGAGCTTTACACTATATCAATTTCAACTATGTAATTGAAACGAGATTGCCAAATACACCAACCCAAGAATAAGAAGATTTAAACTCCATGCCTGAAGGTAAAGTCAACAATAAAATTACTACTGCATTATTGCAGCAACCACTAAACTACTCTTTTTAAATTGCTAGTCTTGACCAGTCTATTAAATGGACTGCGTAGTATTGGTCCGATATTAAAAAGCATCTTCAAAAAGAAACTAATAATTTACATGTTTGGTTAGAACCGTGATTCTAATAGCAGCTTCCATCTGCATGCATGCAAGCCATGACAGTGACACGGTTTAGTTTAATTGCTTCACACGGCTTATTAAATTTAACGACGTCCTGACTAATACACGCTTTGGCTTGGATTTAAATGCTTTGTTTAATTTTGGTGTGCTAAATGATGTCTAACTAATCACATTACAACACATCATTTAAAAAGTTTAAAATAATGTTTAATTGATTTTACATGTTCTTCATTAAATGACATGTTATAATATGATTTGTTGGACAAAATTTAAGACACAAAAGATTAGACAGATCATTTGAGTGCTTTGGCTTAAATTTGTGTACAGGTTTATTTACAACTTTTTATGTGAGGTGAAAGACAATGTCATAGTCGCTTCTGACTTTTGGTTTGGACAAAAATCAGTATTAGATCAAAGTTCCTTTTCATTCATTACAATTAAATTCCACAAGACTGTCCATGAAAGATTTATGTTTCGTGAATTCAAAGCAAGAATGGAAAAAGAGAGATGTTAGGAATCATGTATTGACATTATTTTGTCAAATATATAATTTGACTTTGAATTGATTTTGGTACAGGTCTTAGAAAGTTTTCAGTAATTGAAAGAATCATGCATATTATTGGGTTTCCGATTCTTTGGTTTCCTATTTACTATCTTTGCTTGTTTTGCAGAAAATAAATTGAGAAACAGTTTATTAGAATTATCTATCAATAAGAATATGGAAACTAATTGATTTGAAAATTATATTTTTAAGAAAAGTTGAAATCATGCAAGCATTTAACTGATTTGATTTTGTTTGATATCTCTTTGCTTTGCTCATTCATATAGTGTAGTTTATAAGAGTAATAAAAGTAGGATTCACTAGGTGCTAATAAAATCTATAAATTCTTGATTGTAAGTAGATTTGCTCTAGCCTTGAAGATTTGTTGTCATTTTTGTTGCAACAGAATCCAATAAGTGGGCTTTTTGAAGATCTTGAATTGCAAGAAATATTGGCTATTTATATGAAGTCTCGCAGTGGTTTATACATGTCTTTAGAGTCTTAGAATTGTTGAGAAATCATTTTGTGAGTGTCTTATTTTTCTTTATTTCTTCGGGAGAAAACTTAGAGTTGAAGAGCTTTCAACATTAAGATGAGGGGATCTCACTGAGCATGTTTATGAATAGTTATGATTTATAGGCGTCATACTTATAGATGGATTCACAAGGTGAATAAGTCCAATTAAATTATAACTTTGTTTACTTAGTGAAGTATTCATACGTCTAGACGTGGCCTCACAGATGTAGATTGTTGCTGAATCATGATATCAATCTCTCATCTCCATTTATTATTTTATGTTGAATACAAACTTGTTACAACAAACTTAAACACAAGCTTGGTAAAACATATAACTGGTACTTTTAATTGATATCAGAGCAAGCCACTAATGTGTTTTTGGTGAGATCTTAGGTTTATCGGTTGTTTAACAGGCATAAATATTATGAGAGAAGGAAGTTTGACCTTACCACCATACCTTGAAGACGTCAACTATCCATTTTGGAAGGCTCGTATGAAAGTCTTCATTAAGGATATTGACGAAAGTGCATGGTAGTCTATTACAACTGGTTGGAATCATCCTACAACGAAGGATGCTGAAGGAAATACTATACCCAAGCCTAAGGAAAAGTGGTCTATAGATGAAGATAGGCTTGCCAATAATAACTCCAAAGTTTTGAACGTGATATTCAATGCTGTGGACGTCAATCAATTCAAATTAATTTCCACGTGTGAAATGGCAAAATTTTAAAGAAGTTTAATAAGAGAGGAAGATTCAATGAGAATTAAAACAAAAAATCCTCAAAAGAACAAATTCTCCTCCTCTTAGTGATATGAAGAGAAGAAAAGAAACAAAGGAATTCAATACCAGGAATGTGAAGGCTTTGGTCATATTCAATTCGATGGTGCAAACACTCTTAAAAAGAAGAACAAGGCAATGTCATCAACATGGAGTGATGGTTGTTCAGATGAAAGTGTAGAAGAACACACTAGTAATCATGTGGTCTTTACTATAAGCACTGAACTCCTTAGTAACTTGTTATTAAATGCTGACGTCACTATTGGAGAATCTGCTACAATAAAAAAAGCAATAGAATCTGGTGAAGGTTTTGAAGACACACACTCCAAGGCAGATTCTAAGAGTGACGATGAAGAACTGAGTCGTGACAAGATTGAGAAGGCCTACAAGAAGATGTACAACACCGAAACGACAAAGTTGGATCATTTGCTCTCTCAACAAAAACTTGGAGGTGGTCACTTTGGGCTTGGCTACAAAGGACATGAAAACATAGGGAAGATCACCTTTGTAAAGGCAACTACCAATAACGTGAAGCAACCTTCTCAAATACCTCAGGTAAGTAAAGGTAAGAAATCTATTGCTAGTAAAACTATTGCAACAAAAAGAACAACAAATAGATTTATTCCATTATGTCATCATTGTAATATTCTAGGGCATATTAGACCTAGGTATTTTAAGTACTTGAATACTTTAAAACATGGTATGTAGATAAAAAGATATAATAAAAAACAAATACTTAAAATTAAAATTGACTTGTCTAATAAGTGTCCTTGAAAATGAATAAGAAAGTGTGATTTGCAGGGTTTGTTACTTGTACTTCTGTAAAAGCTTGTATTAATGATGCTTGCTATTTTGATAGTGGTTGTTCTTAGCAAGATTTAAATCTTTAAGAAAAGCAATTGGTACTTGTGCTATGTAACTATTGCCCATAATCTATTATTTTCAAACTTGAAATTTGAAATTTCTAGATTTTTTATTAAATTGAAATTTTGATATGGACCAAATTTTTTTTATCATAGCTTCACTTTTATCTCCTTAAGAATATTGATTTTAAGGCACAACGATCAAAAGGTTGATGAATTATTTGGTGACTTAGGATTTAATCCATTCCTGTATTCTAATCACTTTTGTTTTAGAAAAATCATATGCAGGACTTGAATAAATCAGAAAAAAAAATTCATATGCATATTTTTTTATTAAAACAAGAAAAAATTACCTACATTTTTGTGTGTATGCTATCTATGAGTAATTTGGGCCTATATATTACTGATATGTAGAGGACAATCTACAATGAAAAAAGAGCTACCCGAGTGATAGAGTCAAAGACGCGCACAAATTTTGTAGAACTAAAAAAAAAAAAAACCCTACGGAGTGATGTAGATGAGTAGGTTAGTTTGAACAGGGTTTTCGTCACTTGAAAATTTTTTTGAAGTGTTGAATTTAAAAAAGAAATATTCGAAAAGGAATTTTTGCAAAGAATTTTACACACACATGCACGGTTCATATTGAAATTTTTAATATTCAAAGTAGTATAGATTTTATCTTTAAATATAACTTTGGTTGGTCAACATTTTATCATTTATGTTAATTGTGTTTCTCATTTTCTTTAATAAAAAACTATAATTAGGTTTCGTTTGTTTTTACAAAAAAAAAAAAAAAAAATTGTGTTTTTCTTCTGCATACAAGTACAATTTTTTTTTTTTTGAGTTGCAATATATTCATTTGAAGTACAAATTTTTTTTTTTGTTATTATTTTGTCAATTATAGAATTTGACTTTGAATTGATTTTGACGCAGGTTTTGGAAAGTTTTTAGTAATTGAGTGAATCATGTATATTGTTGGGTTTCCCATTCTTTGGTTTCTTATTTGCTATCTTTACTTCTTTTGCAGGAAATAAATTGGGAGATAATTTATTGGAATTGTATATTGATAAAAATAAGGAAACTAATTGATTTGTGATTGTATTTTTTTAGGAAAGTTGAATTCGTGCAAGCATTTAACTTACTTGACTTGTTTTGATATCTCTTTGCTTTGCTTATTGATATCGTGAAGTTTACAAGAGTAATAAAAGAAGGATTCGTTGGGTGCTAATAAAATCTATAAAGTCTTGATTGTAAACAAATTCACCGTTTTTTGTTGTAATAGAATCAGCAACAAAATCTGATAAGTGGACTTTTTGAAGATGTTGAATTGTAAGAAATATTGACTATTTATATGAAGTCTCATAGTGGTCTATACATGTCTTTCGAGTCTTAGAATTGCTAAGAGATCATTTTGTGAGTGTCTTTTTTTTTTTCCTCCAGGTAAAGAATTTTGTTATTTTAGGAAAAATCTTAGAGTTGACAGGCTTTCAACATTAAGATAAGGGGATCTCGCTGAGTATGTTCATTGTGTAATTATAAATCATAAACGTCATACTTAAAGAGGGAGTCTCATGGTGAATAAGTACAATTGACTTGTAACTTTGCTTATTTAGTTAAGTATTCATACATCTAGGTGTGGCCCTGTGGATGTAGGTTGTTATTGAACCGTGATACCAATCTCTCATCTCTATTTACTATTTTATGTCTAATACAATCTTGTTACAACAAACTTAAACATAAACTTGGTAAAACATATAACCGGTACTTTCAAGAGAGAGAAATTATTGGATAACATACCAACAAATTTTAGTAATGAGACTATATGATCAAAATTTAAGTCAATTTGACCGAAAACACGGCTATACTGGGTTCGTAGATTAATAAACTTAAAAAAAAAAATAACTTAGTAGGCAAGAATTTCGCCTCCGCTCCTTATATGTATATTCATCTAATTAAAATCAAGAAAAATGTTATAAGGATTCCAATTTTAATTTCAGCTCTTTAAACCAATCTATTTGACATGTAAGTTGCTTATTAATCTTTAAAAAATTCTTATCAATTAACATATGGTTTCTGATATTGGTGAAAAATAACAATCTAATATCATGTAAGTTGATAGAAGAAAATGGGATAAAAGATGGGTTTAAAGTTGGTTACACTACTCTTAAATCAATATTTGCTTGTTCTTGTTATGCTTGTTTGCGTAAAAGACACACACACACACACACACACACGCACACACACATATCTTAATGCTATAGTAACTCTGGACACGAAGGCCTAGCGTTCAGGCCGAACAAAATTATGCATTTGAGATAAAAATCATCTGTCACAGTTATAGATGAGTTTCTAGTAGTCAAAAATTGAAGAATTTCAACTCAACTTCAACACAAATTTTATATCCATAATTAGTAGCCCAATTGGTATTATGTGTGCATCTATGAAAGATCTACCTACCTATCTATGCCTATGTGGAAATCGTGTCCAAACATTTAAAACTCAGCTAATAACTCCTACTAATTATAACGAAAAGGAACACTCACAATGACAATTGACACTATCATTAACCTACGTACCAAAATGCTATCATCCAGCCTCAAGTCTTGTACCATTTATTAAGACTACTAGCTGAAAATCAATCAAAATCCGCTCACAAAAATAACATGAAAGTCTAATTATTTTTCCCTTATATGGGTGATGTGCGTACATATACACATTTGTAGCAATATTTGACAGTTTGCTGCGCAATTAACTTTGGTTAGGCTTGCTTCAAATTGAATCTTTTTTTTTTTTTTAAATGAGCTTCACATTGAATCAACAAAAATATGTATCTTTTTCATATATGGTGAAAAAAAAAAAAAGAATTTAATCAAAGGGAACAGAAATTAAATCATCTGCTTAATTAGGCGTTGATATGGGTGGGTTAGAGTTTGTTGAACTATATACGCGTGCATGCATTGACACCACTCCCTCATTTCCATTGTGTGCTGGAGTGGTCCAAAGGGATTGCCCCTCAAAAATCATGGAAACCTATACAACATACATCGCAATCACACCCACAGTTAACGGAACACATCATAAATGTAGAGTTTAAATCTTGCGTTTCTAATTAAAAAATAAATATTAATATTTGAAGAGCGTCAATCCATTATTTAAAAGTTAATTTGTAAATTGTATGAAAAATTTGATATTACCCAATATACTTGTATCTATAATTGAGTTGTCGTTTTTCCATTAATTTGTTAATTAATAATTCTCTCCGTCAATAAATTTAATTCGCAATATTGAGCAACTTAAATTGGATTGTAAAAAGATAGCGTTCAATCGATGGATAACGATGAATGGTGGTTCAGCATTCCAGAATATTACTTTGAAGCATTGGCAAAAAGATTTGGCAGCGCATCCTAGTTAAGATTTTGTAATTAACCGACCTTATGGTAAATATGAACTCTTTTAATTCCCTTTTAGCTTTTTCCTAATGGGTTTTGGCAAAAAGGTTTTTAACGAGACATATTTAGATATTTGCATCAAGATAAGAGTTACAACTTGAACATCTGAGGTAGTCTTCTGATTTGTTAGATTTTTTTTTAGGGCTTTTCTTTGTCTTTACTTTTATTTTTTCTTTTTTTATTTCCTGAACTCTTCGTATTTTTCTTTTTTGATTAATAATATTAGAGTGAGGGGCTTAATGTGGGATAAGAGTTGAGATTTTTATTATTAATATTTTTAAACTATCAAATTTTCATCTTTTTTTTCATAAATAAAATGCATTTTCTTAATTCTATTTTGACACTCGATAATGTAAACTATCAGCATAGGTATTTTTTTAAAAATTTTTTTAACTTTAAAAAGATTCCAAAATTGACATGTATTCTATTACGGTCGACGTGATGAGTACGTATGTGTGCTTATTTCGTATCGACAAATTTATGGTTTTGAGCTGGACAGTTAAGCTAGGCAGGCCATGCATGGAAACATATTGTGGGTATATACATTTATATATATATATATATATATATATATGCACACAAACACGTATATATATAATATACTGGCTAATGCCTAAGCCGGTGGGTGTTGTTGAGGAGTTTGCCGAAGATCAGCACCAAAGTTGAAAAAGGCTTTTTCAGCATAGCACGAGAGATCTCTGATCACGTGCGGGAACTGATCTTATACACGGAAATGTAATATCCAAGTTTATGTGGCACCTAAGTATATCGTTTGTCAAATCTAAGAGTGCCGACCAGGATAAAACGTATATGTGTATTTATTATATCCACATATTAATTTTGGTAGCCATGTAAGTGCATAAATAGAATAAATAACCATAAATTAGTGTATGATTGTATATATACATATACATGGTAAGCCCTGATCCTTTCTAGCACATACTTAGAGCTTGATGTTGAAACTATATGATTGTTACGGGACTTCTTTTATATGTATCTCTTAACCTTATTTAAGTTAGACTTTTCAGAAAGTAAGTTCAGTCAGTTTATAAAGTAGAATATTATTGTAATACCCCTTATACACCTTTTTATATTTTAAGCATATATTGTTCATGTATATGCCTTTTTTTTTTTTGGGTCAGCTTATTATTTTTGGGCATATATATATATATATATATATATATATATATCCATTCATTGTACTCAAACTTAAACTCGTGTACAAGTATACGCAACCATGTTCAATTACAACTGTCGTAAAAAATGCCATGTTACAAATCAAAAGAAAAATATATTAAAGAGTTTTTTTTTTTAATGGTTCATATGAGATTACTTCTATATCTCAATAATATATGAAATCAATAAATTTTACCAGAATATTGTATTATTGATGTCACTTTTATGCATCTGCCAAGAAAGAATATACATCAACATTAAATTATATACGTGACTAATCAATCATAAAAAGAGATATGGGGGACAACGTATCTTCCATTTGACAATTGACACAACAACTCAGCAACTCAACTATATGTACACTTAATATATGCATATATGGAATCATTATAATTAACTCTATTTCCCTACCATAAGCAAAAAAATTAAATATTAAGCTTGTTTTGCGAAGAAATTGATCCACATGGTGTAAAAGCTTTCACAACTATTTTTTTCATGAGTGTGTTTAGCGAAGTAGTTAGAACGATTTTACTGTAGCACTTAAAAGCTTTATATTATAGCCTCTTTTTAATTTATATTTTATCATGTGAGAGTTTTACACTATAACAATTTTAACTATGTAATTGAAACTAAGTTGCTAAATACACCAACCTAAAAATGAGGAGATTTAAACTTTATGCCTAAAGGTAAAGTCAACAATATAATTGCCACTGGATTATTGCAGCAACCACTCTAACTGCTTGTTTTAAATTGCTCGTCTAGTCTAGTCTATTGCATAGGCTACATAGTATTGGTCCGATATTAAAAAGTATCTTCAAAAAGTAATTAATAATTTACATGTTTGGTAAAAATATTACCTACAGTGAGAGTGAGAAACTCGCCCTGGTAGACGGTAGCTAAGAATTACTTCAAAAGCCTTTAACATAGGGGTTGGTAATTAATATTTACTACTCTTATTGGGTTTCATTTATTTATTTAATTTTTTATTTTTCTCTTTGTTTGAGATAAATGATAAACCGAAAAAAAATTGCCCCTCAAACGAAAAACAAAAATGAAATTGTTTATGAGAGCTGTCGAGTCTCTTATTCCCTTAAAACGGACGTTTTTCATAATACATATACATATATTTGAGAACTTCATGTCTTGCTCGCACTTTTGTTGGCGATAGTTTTAAAATATTGTCAGACGTTCTAATACAAAATTTCAATCCCCCACGTTAGAATTCTAAAAAGGCAAAATGAAGATGAAAGCAAATTAAGCATCTGTTTGGCACTTTAATTGAAACTAAATAGTTTTAATTACTAATTATAATATAAAGCTCTCACATGTTAATTTGATTTTTAGACTTAAAATTATAAATGAAATCTTTCAGGCATGCATATATATATTGGTATTGCTGGTAAGGAGTGATAAAAAAAATTGATGGTGAGATGGTAGTGGGCTGGGCTAATTGATCCACATTTAATGGGCTCGTCAACCCAGCCCACCCTTACCCATTAATATTCAAACCCTTAACGATGGCTAGAGGCAGCACGTCATTGAAAAATTTTGCATTGTGATGCTAACATGATGACTTTAACATTTTAACATTTGCTTGATTACGGGGAAAAAATTCACTTATAAAAGTAACTAATGGGTTGTTTTTGAATCATTGACCTCAAGTTTGATGGAGATTAGGACTAATTTTGTTCTGCAGTTAAAAAAATCCAAGCAACGCCATCAATTACATTAGTATGAATGATCTGAATATATACTTCAATACAATATAAGAGGCAATCCCTTCACATTAAGTTTTAAAAAGACTATTTTTGCATGGCCTTAACCTTCCATTGGTCTCTTCTCAGGCCTAGAGACTCTTGTAGGCTTATATTAGTTACTCATTCGTATTGTCTTCACTGGGCCCTTTTCGGAGGCACCAACATTTAACTTAATAACTTTCTAAGCAAAAAGTCTTAGGTTCAAGTGTTGAGGGACGTAAAAGAAAACCTAAGAGTCGAAAGAGGTGCTCTATAAATTATTAACAAAAAATATAAATATATTTTACAGTAATTTTACAAATAACTATCATTCATCTTTTCAACTTTCACGCCATCCGACCAAACAATAGAAAGGATTACTATAATTCTCTCTATGAAACGGAGTGAAGCCTTTGAATTTAGAGTTTTTGGGTGATGAAATTTTGACTTTTTAAAGACTTGGGTTTTCATTTTAAAAAATCAACCTGTTTAGTTGAGAGACCTAATATCCTTATAAGTTGTTGTTTATTGTTATATTTTAACAATACGAGACTTTGCTTTCTTTTACCCTTTACAATGGGTTCATTCGAGCAATTAGAGTTCGTCTGCAACTACCTTTTTCAATTTCTTAGTAACTGTTTCCAGCTTCCATCACTAGAATCTCTGCAATAGGCGCCACCATCACCAAAGTTTGCATTGACTTAGTCTTTGATATGCCTGAAGATTTTGAGTACAATTAATCATATCATATAAAAAGTACCATATGGTTGCTGAGGGGTGACATCTATGCCCACTTAAATTTTTGAGTTTTGATCTGTAATTCGAATACAAAATAATAGTTATTCTCCGAGTTAATATAATTGAAAATTTTAGAGATTTTCTATGCTCCCTCAGCTCAACATTTGAGAACTTGCCCTAATTATTTGAACCGTAGAAAATGGTGATGTGGCGTATTTTGGTAATTTGAATACATCAGGCGTTTAGTATTTATTGTGAGCTATAGAGGGAATTAAAAGAAGGGGGTTGGTTTGGATTCTGACGATAAATGACCTTTTTTTTTAAGTAAATAGTCTAAGTTTTTTAAAATTAGAAAATTGATTGATCATTTTTATATATCAATGATAAAGTGAAGTATACTAATGATGTACTGATTGATAGTTCATTGTTGATTATTCACACAATAATTTATCGGATTCTCAATAATAAATCATTAATAAATCAATAAAAGTCAATTTATTAGCTATAAAATTATGCTTACTAAGTATATTAGTGTCTATCAATAATGTACTGTGGTTAAAAAAGTCATTTTTTAATTTTTAAAAAAGTTCGACGATTATTTCCTTACTTTTTCAAAATTTTAGCCATACACTTAAAAAAGGTGGTTAAAAATAAGTCATTTATCTAATTTTCTTAATTTTATTGTCATAAAGAATAGAAGAAAGTAAGTTAAATGGGAAATGGAATGGTTGGTTGGTGCATGGGTTACGTATGGCATCTTCGGCGGTTCGACGAAGACAGTAGCAGCCACCGCCAGACTAAATTCCAATAGAACCTTCTAAGGGGGCAGTGACGACGATGCGACAAAGGAGTTCAACGATTGCCATGCGAAGGATGGCTGCGACGGTGTTAAATAACAGAAACTCAAGGGCTTTGTCTAATATTGGTGGTTCTTTTAATTAAGTTGAGGCAAAGCGACGGTGTCAGTTGAAAAATACTGAGACAAAGCTCTTGGCTGTACATGCCAAGATTAACGACAACGTAGATTGATGGTTGTATTGAATTTGAGGTTTTGTGGATTGGCCGTTGGAGAGTCAATTGACAAGTGTGGCAACATTAGAAGAGTGATGAGACTAGTGCTGCCTATTTCTCTAACTTTCTAGAATAATCTAGTTTTGGTAAAAATATCTTTTGAATGTTTGGTAAAAAAGTCAGTAAAGAGTTTCTTAGAGTGTTAAAATTAACCACATAAGTGAGGAACTATCTGGAGTTCGAATAATAACCCAAATTTCGTCCAAAAAAAAAAAAAAAAGCCCCAACTATCTGGATGTATGTGCCTATAAATAACTAGCTTTGAGAATATGTTTAGTTGGAGGGATGAAAGAAGTGAAGGATGAATAGAGTAGAAGAGAAGGGAAGTATCAAGAAAAGGATGGATTGTAACTTTTTTCAAACTTGTTTGGTACAATAGAAAGAATAGAAAGAAATGATTATACTTACCTTTTGTGAAAGTTGTGTGATATGTAGAAAGAAATTATTATAGTTACCCTTCTTGTTTGTTTGGTATTGGAAAGAAATAATAGGGGAAGGATTCATTCTTAATTTACCATATATGTTTAAAACAATTATTAATTTTAAGTATAAATATATTTTTTCAAAAAAATTAAGTGTATCAATATATAGTTAGGAATTTTATATACCTGTAAGGTTTAAACGTCAACACAACCAATAAAAAGTCAAATAATATGCTTTATAGTTGTATAAACACAACAAGTAAAGGTTATTAGAAAAGAAGTTTTATTTAAAGAAATAGAATTAAAAGTTAAAAGGGTTATTCGATATTGTAATTTCATGTTGAAGTTAGAGGCCTTCCCTCCCAATTGATCAATAAAGTCAATTGGTATTAATACTTGACTTAAGAGCCTTATAAGGAAAGGGGTAAATTGCTATCAGCATTTAACTTAAAAACCTTACAAGGAAGAGTTTAAGTGTTGGGGGCACAGAGAAATACCCGAAGAGCTACTAGGTGCCATATAAGTAACGAGTATAAAACTCGACTATGCCAAGATCCGGCTAAGTGGGCTCCACAAGATTGAGGTGTTACAATGCTTGGGTCCCGTAAGACAGGTCTGATAGCGATTTAATTTGGAAAATATTCTAAATTTAAAGTTCATTACGAATTATAGAATTTAAAATTTAAGGGGAAGTTAAGAAAAACTTGATAAATATGAAATTCCAAATAAAATTGCTTTCATCAAAATAGCCTATCACTTCAAAATAATTTCCTAAGTCATTTAATAAAAAAATATAAAACAAAGGTTTTCAATGCACTTACTAACATCAACTTAAGAAATTAAAATACTGCATCAGCATTCTCTGGGTCCCACCAAACTATATAGTTTATGCATACATAATAATAACAGAAAAGCTTAAAACAAACATCCAAACCAAAGTCCAACTGGATTAGACAGAGAGTGCATGAAAATAGATCGTTACATGTTTTGACAAAAATTCAATTAAACAGCAAATAAAGATAGACTCTTAGCTTACGAGCTCCACAAGCTATAACCGAACTTAACACTACTTTACAATGTCCCTAGCACCACCGCGGGGCGGGGGGGGGGCGGATGGGGATTAAGTAAAAGATATGAAAAAAAGGAAAAAAAAAAAGAGTATTGTAAGCAAAAGACTCGGTAAGATTAAAAGGCTTTATCCATTGGTGGTTCCTACGTTGAGGCAAAGCGATGGTGTCGGTTGAAAAAACAAGGACAGAGCTCGTCGGTTACACTTGCAAAGATTAACGACAATGCAGATTGATGGTTGTGTTGAGGTTTCATAGATGATTGGCAATTGGAGAGTAAATTGACAAGTACGATGATATATATTAGAATAGGTGGCATGTAATGGTAGTAACGGTGGCAATGTGGAGGCAGCGACGGTGTCACATGGCAACGTGTGTTGGTGTATGGATTGGAGTTTTTGAATGTGAAAAATTAGGTATATTGCATATATATATATATATATATATATATATATATAAGAGAATATGTTTGAGTACTATAAAAAAATTTGAGCACGGAATACATTTAAGAAAAGTTTTTTAATAGAGCGGATTACTATAAAAAGAAATTATTTTTAATGAGTCACATTGACAAACATAAAATTTAAGAAAATAAATGTATTAACATACATGTTTTGATCAAAACATGTGTTAAGATTACAACATGATATGTATATCTTAATAAATAAAAAATATTTTTGACAAGAGCAAATAAAATAGAAGACTATTTATTGTTCACATATGAAAAGAAGAATGATATTTAAACAAGGGTACATTTGAAAAATATTAGTTAAGTTGAGTAATTAACGGGAAAAAAAAAAGAGAGTTCTTATGAAGGTTACCTTTGATAAAATAGTATCTTCGAGAATTATAAGAAAATGTACGAAGTTATAGAGATACAAAAGTAAAACAAAAAAGTTTGAAAGACTTAACACGATAAAATAACTTAAAAATTTTAATTATTATATAGTATAGTAAGTATACTTTTTCGGAGAAATGTTCGTATAAGATATGTCCGAAACACATCAATTCTCAGCTTAAAACCTATCTTATACGACTATAAAATACCATCGTGTAAGTTATGTTTTATACTACAACACTACGCTTTTTCAACCGTTGTATATACTCTTCACGATGATTTTAAATCTTTTTAAAGCAAATTTTTTTTAGTAGTGATAATAGATAGATAAGTTTACACTGAACAAGAATTAACACATTTGGAAAAATGTTTTAATAGGAACGAAGGTGAAAGAATTATTTTTAAAAGCATATAAAAAAATTAAACTATATACGAGCTCGTGACAAACAAAAAAAGGAAATAAAAAAGAATAAGTACGGACACTTATTTTAAGCAAGGTGTAGGAAAAAAATATTTCATACAAGTACATCCTAAAATGATTGAAGTTGCCAAAAAAAAAAAAGAAACAATAAAAAATTAGATACAATAAAAAAAAAAGGTAAAAACAAAAAGAGAAATTGGATCATATTGCTCTTGTTGTTACACTATTTCTGGTAGATAAAATAATTTAAAGCCAGAGTCCCTTGACAGCGACAACAATGTCCCTACGGCGAGCACGTGACGCAAAGATGCCGTCTGGATGTCCATCATCTTCAGGTTCTTGGACTTTTGGAGTCCCTTCTTGATCTTCCGCGATAAGGGCAGCTGGTCGAACCTTCTGGTGCCTGAGAATCGTGAGAACGATACTCTATCACCATCGGGGAGGCAGCCACTCGGGGCGCCATAGGGAAAGGGAGGGTGCGACAGGGACTCGGAGCAGGAGTCAGGTTTTTGGGCGTCGATCCATGACTTGAGAAGCTTGATCTCGTTGTCCTTTGGTTGATGCTCTGCTTTTTGATGAGTATAGACTGGTTTAAACACGTGCTCCGCGCATGTTACCATGAGGGAGTTACTTGAACAGTTTATTATTTACTGCATAATAAGGAATTTATTTATAGTGTCATTAAATTTATTTTTATTTTTTATATGATTTTCCCTCTTTTGATAATTAAACTTACTATAATAGAAAAGGTCTATATAGTTATAAATCAAAAGAAAAGATTTAATGTAGAAAAAATTTGAGAGAAAATTATTAGAAAGGTCACATTCAAAAAAGATAATGTTCTAGATGATTGTAAGAAAATAGTGTTTAAGTGGAGGCACATTTAGGAAAAAGTTTTTAGATAGGATAGATTAGAGGAAAAATTATTTCAATAAGACATATTTAAAAGATTAATATTTTGAAAGAAAAAAGATAGATGTATAGAATTGCACGTTTCAATCAAGTCAAGACTTATGTTTTAATTAAATATCATAGTTGCATAGATATATAGATCACACAATTAAAAAAATTATATTGATCATGATAAATCAAACAAAAGACTAATTAGTGTGTACATTATAAGAAAGAGATAGTGTTTAAGCAGGGGCACATGCAAAAATAATTATCTTATTAAACAATATTAAAGAAGAATTTATGAAGATCAACTTCGATGAAACGAAGAAAGAAAGAAAAAAGATGAAAGAAAAGGAAAAAAAGAAAAAAGGGATTTTTTTAAGTCATAAAAGAAGAGGATTATTGTAATAAAGGCAAATTAAAAGAAAATATTTTAACAAATCACGTCTTAGATATAAAGTTGTGAGATTAAAAAAGAAAAAAAGAAGAGGTTGGGAGAGGACGTAAAGAGAAAAAAGAAAAGTAAAAAGAGTAAAGGGCAAATGAAAAATAAAAAATAAAAAAATAGATGAAGGAAAAAAAAAGAAAAGAAAAAGAAAAAAGAGGAGGAAGTGACACATGTCACTTAGAAAAAGAGGGACCACAAGTTACGTCACGATTGTATTTGTGCAAAAAGTAAAGAAAAAAATAAAGATTATCGTGTTTGTTGTGAATATAGTATTATGATGGATGTCCATAAGCCCCAAACTCTTCAAGTCTCATAACCCCCAAAGCTTCACAAATTCCATAACCTCTATTTGTTACAATTTATTCATAGTTATTTTCTCTATTTACAACATCATTAAGCCTATTGTAACCTATAGGCATTTTTAGCCTATAAATAAAGGCTTTGAGAGGCATGTAAAAAAGTAGAAAAGAAATAGATATCATTCTCTCATTCTCTTGTGTTCTTCTTTAGTTCTTCTTTAGTTCTATACTATATTCTCTTGTCTTGTTCTTTATATTTTATAATACGTTATCAGCACGAAGAAAGTGAGAGTCATCGCTAGTAAATACATTGTTCACAAGAGCATACAAACTTTGAAAAGCGGAGGCTCTTCTTCATAAAAAATGTGAGTTGCTTTACTTTTCACTTGGCACAACAAAAGTAATAGGCCATTTTGCATGTGACCATGAAAATCGCACGTACATGTATAACCGTAAATAACATACTAAACCAATGCCCCCCACAAGAATGAGATATATTATCACACAAACAAAATAAACATAAAAATAATCAAGTACATATATGTTAATAAGTAATATAAAAACATTATCGCTTATTTGTTAAATATATAAACATTTTAAATATATAAACTATTGCGGTTCAACTATTGTAAATAGATGTTTATTGTTATTCACTAAACAATGTATATACTATTTATTGATTGTTTATTGATATTTTTTTTATCTTCTAATTTGATTAATATTTTTGTTATAGTATTTACCATGGCAAATCTTACCAAGTTGAAATTTGTAGCCCTT
>CAMOHE010039431.1:0-18585 GCA_946598075.1 Artocarpus hirsutus
ATCATCATCATCATAATAGTGCACTAGGCACATTTTCATAGGAACATATCTTTCATTACATTGTCCATATTAAAACTTTTTTCATTTTATCTTAAGGGCCCAAGTGTTGTACCATAACATCATCATCATAGGCGCGCCATCACGAGAGGAGAGGGGTAGCTAATCCCAAACCAAACATGACATCATAACTTATCATAACATAACATATCATTGGGTGTGCAACACTTATTTAGGTGATACATATATACATATTTATACTTTCATGTTTTGAAAAACATTATCATCAAAACATGCATAAACCTTCATACCTTAAAAACTTCATAATAATACTTCATGAAAAATCATCATGAGAAATCATCATAAAACCATCATAGATTTTCAAAATTTTGTAAATTTCATCATGTTGCAGGTGAGAATGTACTTACCTAAATGCCCTACTTAACCTTTATAAACTTTTTCGATGGTGGTGTGCAATTGAGGTCTCAGATGCTTGCCTTTAGAACCGTTCATGCCATAATATAATAAAATTATTAAGAAAATTATAATAATCTATCAAATACATCCATCTCATTAAAACAACACCTAAATAGCTAATTTCATCCTCAAATAATAATAAAACACGAAATAAAACAAACAATTTCACAAGATTACAAGACTTTCCAAAACTAACAGCCAGACCTTTGTATGTTTCAAAAATCATAACAATTCACACAAAATTCGAAATGACCTGAAACTAGTGTCAAATAAAAGTATACATTTAGAACTTTCTATCGACACCTAATTCGTTAAAAATGAAGTTCATTTGTATACTCAAAAACAGTTTAAATATGATCATAAAACTTTAAAAATAAACTAACAGCCAGACCTTTGCATCTTTCAAAAATCATAACAATTCACACAAAATTCTAAATGACCTGAAACCAGTGTCAACTAAAAATAGACATCTAGAGCTTTGTGTTAATATCCAATTCGTTGAAGTTCATTTGTATACTCAAAAATAGTTTTGAATTATGATCACAAAACTTTAAAAATAAACTGACAACCAGACCTTCATTGCTTTAAAAATTCATAACAATTAACAGAGTAATCAAAATGGCCTAAAACCAATTTTTAAAGAAAGTAGACATCCATAGCTTTCTAATGATATCTAATTTATTAAAAACGGAGTCCATTTGGACTTTCAACCAGAGAATTGAATTTTGAATATAAGACCTAGAAATTTCCAGCCTCAACTATGGGACGAAAATTCTAAAAAAAAATTCATTAAAAAATCAAATTAACACTAGCCATATGTATAATCACATAAACATAACAACCAATCCTTACACATGTTTCTAAAATATCAAATCGTGAAATCACTACTCCCAACAAAAGTCATGATAATCCAATTTACATATAATCATCTAAATGAAATCAATATAATCCAATTTACAACCAAAACAATAATCCTAAGAAAATAACAATACAATATTCCCCAAAATACACATTCATGCCCTCCCCTATTACCATTTTTCATCTAACATAAACAACCATCAAGAAAATTCTCAATCCCTCTTGAAATAAAAAATATATATACATATAAAAAATGACAAAACATACCTCGACCAAAATTTTATTTCAGCTCCAAGGATTGAAAACTATCAAGAAAATTGAGAGTAGAGTTAATAGCTATTTTATGGAGAGATTCATATATGTTGCATGAGCATTCATGAGTGGAAAAAGAGAGAAAAAATGAAATAACTAGAAAGAGTGGAAAGGAGAATGAGGGGGAGGTGAAAATTATAGTACGTGAAGTTCTAGATAATTCAAATTAACTCAAATTTTAAAAGAAATTTTAAGCTGCCATGAGTTTATTTGGGAAAGACAACTAAAAAATTGAATGGGGTTTCAATGCAAATTAAAGAGGCTGTTTTTATTTTTTTTTTCTACTTCACGTTTTAATCAACCAATCTATCCCTTTTTTTGTTTTTTCCCATATATCACGTTTCACACAAAACCAATACATTAAATATATAATGTAACTTTCTTTTTTTTTATGATTTGGCATATAAAAATATATACATATCAACTATTAGATACACGTAATTATAGGTATATATAGAGTAATACCTATATTTAGGACTTAACAGTTATTAATATATTAAACATATTATATAACTTTCCATTTTTTGTAATCGTGAGTTAATATGTCTAATAGTGTATATAACTAATACACTTATAAAACATAACTTTTCTTCTTTTATTATTATTTTTTTTTTACGTTATAAGTTCCCATTTAAGCATAAATATATATATATATTAACATATTAACATATAAATATATATATATATACAAGACTATATATATACATAAATTTATCCGTGCAATTATACCACAACATAATTTCATCAAAACATCATAAAAAAAGATCATTAATTTGGCATGAATTTTGTTCTAGTACCTTGAGTCCTCGTCGCATCACCTAAAAAAAAAAAAACTTAACATAACATTATAGTTATTTGCATATGATATTATCATATTACCCATGTTTATTTCTAACATCATATTTTGGGGTGTTACACGTCTATACTTACAAAAGATGGGATGACAATAAATATTCATAATAATTTATATCTCAAAATAAAACACTACCCTAACCGTACCTATAAGAATCCCATAGTATCTACAAACAATCCCAAAATAAAACACCATGGGAACCATATCTATAACAATCCCATAGTATCTACAAGAATTAAAATATGAAGTTTAAACAAAAGTATGCCCATATAAGGTTAGTAATGTCCGTATATGTGGAGTTATGAGAACGAAGAGCATGCTAGTCAACCTTCAAATCAACACTACTAAGATATACCCTCATTTGCATCATAAGAAGAATATGAGCTAATGCCCAGTAAGTAGAAATTATACATTTCAATGTAGTGGCATCATGTATTTGCTTATAATTATTTACATTGTACTTATCATGTCCTTAAAAATAGTCATTGCACGCATAGTTATCTACACCATGAGTCGCCCGCCTAGGCCTATTATAAGCATGCATGCATACTAATGAATCTTCACTGATCAATAATGCCTTAGGCTACCCCATGAGACACTATAGTCCCTCGATCCTAGGAACTACAAAGAGGTCCTTGAAAAAGGGTCTCAGGCACTCCTATGAAATGACTTGAATCCCAGGCTATTGCATGGAACTTAATTAAGGCCACTTACAAGCTAACTGCATAATGCACATAAATAGTCTCTTGTTCATAGTACGATGATTTTCTTTAGAAAACTACACATGTGCCTTTATGCCATGAATGCAAGTGATATAGTAATTCACATATATTACAACAATAATCTTGTGATGTAGCTGAAATGAATTTCTACTTAACTCATTTTCAAAGAAGAGATAATTAGTATAAGGACGATAGTATCCTTGTCAAGCAAAGTGTGCTAGTATACCTAATTTAACAATTCACAGGAATGACATAAAGGAATATCTCATGAACACAAATTTTGTAATCACAAGTATAATGTATAACATATACATAAAGCCAATACTGAAAGAATAAAAGACTAATCAACTCTGGAACATATAAGAATAATATCATACACATGAAACCATATTTGCTTTACTTTCATAATGTACTTCTTGCATATATAGTAAATCATAAAGAAAACTAAAGTAGTGATATAACTTGCAAAACAAACTACTAAACATCAATAATCTATTACAACATAATATTAAGGGCAATAGGTAAATACTAGCTGTAATTTTGCTAGAACACTGACAAATAGTCAAACTCTTAATACTATAGATAACAGCTTATTACTATAACCATGTTTGCTCATAAGTAATATATGCAATCTTCACACATTTACACATGTATATATTAGAGCACTCTAAAGAATTTGTTCAAAAGAAAACGTAAATTTATAGTCAACCGGCAATGTATAACAGTATAAACCCAATAACCCTTTTTTATTACAAAATGAAACTATCCTTGCAAATACCTATAATATAAGGGTACATCATATATAACTTACTTAGAAACGGAGACACAAGAGTTAACTTAACTAGATCAAAAACCATCATAATACAAAATATTTATTATGAAATAAGTAGTCATCACCCATAATTCACATATAAGTTAATGAATTCACATATAAGCTTATTGACAAGGCTATATACTGAATCAATCATTTACAAAAATTTGAATATATATATATATATATATATAGACAGAAGCACATATTATTATTGAAACATACACTGTTTTCAATAATTAATAACAAAAAACAAATCATTTGTATAAAGAAAGAATTTACCTGCCTTATCCACATACTTCAATATCATATATTTTATCATACAAGCTTACACATCCAAAAAGAATCAATGAATGTAATTACATATATATGAGTACTACTATGGCTTCAAGTGAATATACTATATATAGAACAACAAAAATAAATAAATAAAATGACTTCAATATTAGATGAGCAAAGATGGTATATTAATAGTATAAAATAAGCTCACCTTGAAGAAGTATAATTCCAGAAACTAAATAGTATTGTGAAGCTGGGAAGCTTTTAAAGTAGAACTAGAGTAATAGGGGTGCTAAGTAATAGAAGAAGCAAAATGAAAAAAAAAAAAAAAAAAATAGAGCACTACAGCTTATATAAAGAAGCAAAGAGACCAAATTACCGACTTGCACAAGTTGGCAAAATTTTCTTTCTACATATTGATATAATCCTGAGTATCATATTTATTAAAGAAAGGCGACAATCAAACTGTGTAAATAATTCTTAAAATAAGCAAATAAATAAAATACCTATACAATTCAAACCACATGTCCACAAATAACTCAACTAATAAAATTTCAACATGTTTAGTCCAGCACATCAAGCTTCTAGGTCGAAGAAACTAAGCTTCACACTGCACCAAATATCTCAAAATAAAATTAAAAAAAATTAGGCAACTCAGTAATAATTAAAATGTAATACAAATATGTTATTATTGGCTAAATTTATATATGAGAATTTTTGGGCACCATAATCCTGTACAACTTATGGAAATTTCGTCCCTGATATTTACTCAGCAAATAACTCTAGATATCTACTTCTTAGTTCATCTTCCCTTTCCTTAGTTGGCTCTTCAACTACATGATTTCTCCAAAGAACTTTAACTAATAGAATTTTCTTATTTTGCAGTTCTTTCTCTTGTTGTCTAAAATTTGATCTGGTCTCTCTTCATATGATAAATCTTTTTGGACTTCTAGCAGATCATCACTCAGAATAGGAGAAGGATCTGGCATATATTTCCTGAACATAGAAACATGGAATACTTCATGCACACCGTATAATGATGGAAGCAAAGCCAATCTGTAAGCCACATCTCCAATTTTCTCTAAAATCTCAAATGGCCCAACAAATCGTGGACTCAACTTCCCTTTCTTTCTAAATCTTGTCATACCTTTCATTGGCATAACTTTTAGAAACACCTTGTCTTTTATAGAAAATTGTAGATCTTCTCGCCTTTTATATGCATAACTCTTTTGCCTGCTTTGAGTCATTTTCATTCTTTGATGTATTTGCTCTTCAACTTTGGCTATTTTTTGTACCAAATCTGGACCCAAAAGTTTTCTTTCACCAACTTCAACCCAATAAACAGGTGATCTGTATTTTCTTCCATATAAAGCTTCATAAGGAGCCATTCCAATAGTCGATTGATAACTATTATTGTAAGCAAACTTTGCTAGAGATAAATATTTAGTCCATAATCTTGGATAATTCAATACATAATCTCTAAGCATATCCTTAACTATTTAAATAGTTCTTTCAAATTGACCATCACTCTGAGGGTGAAATACAATTCTAAAAGCCAATTTAGTACCCATTGCTTTATGAAGGCTCATTCAAAAACTAGAAGTGAATCTAGGACCTCGGTCTGACACAATAGAAACCAGTATTCAATGAAATCTAACGATCTCCTTAAGGTACAATTTAGCATGCTTATCCATTGTATATGTCGATCGAACATGAATAAAATGTGTAGACTTAGTGAGCCTATCAATTATCACCCAAATACAGTCCATACCTTCTTGTGTTTGAGACAAGCCACATATAAAATCCCTGGCAATATCTTCCCACTTCCAATCAAGAATCAAAGGAGGTTTCAATTCTCCATCAAGTCTTTGGTGTTCTGCTTTAACTTGTTGACGAGTAAGGCACTTTAAGACATATAAGGCTATTTTTGACTTCATTTGTGGCCACCAATAATGTTTCTTTAGATCTCTATACATCTTCATGCTACCAGGATGCAAAGAATAAGGTGTGTTGTGGCCTCCTATAAAACTTTCTTTCTAATGTTCTTGTCATTTGGTATGCAAAGCCTACTTCCATACTTAATCATTCTAGCATTGGAAATCAAGAAATTTGTACTCTTTTCAGCCTTAATCTCACTTCACAAGCGAATCAAATAAGAATCTGAAAGTTGACCCTCCTTCATTTCCTCCAAAATTGTTGGCTATAGGGTTCAAGCTGATAACCTTTCAATCAATCCTTTAGGCACAATTTCTAACTCAAACCCTTCTATGTCCCACATCAAATGTTTCTGAATGACTGTCATAGCATCAGCTACTACATAAGCTTTACTTGGATGGTAATTGATCACACAATCATAGCCTTTTACTAGTTCCAACCGTCTTCGCTGCCTCATAGTCAACTCTTTCTATGTAAAGAAATACTTAAGACTCATATGATCAGTATAAATCTCACATCTTTCCCTATTAAGGTAATGTCTCCAAGTTTTCAAAGCAAAGACTATTGTTGTTGACTCTAAATTATGAGTGGGATAGTTCTTCTCATAATATTTTAGTTGACAAGAACCATAAGCAATTACTATTCCATTTTGCATAAGAACACAACCTAACCCATTTTTGGAAGCATCACTATAAACCACCAAACTTTCTTCTGGCAATGGAGTAGCAAATATCGAAGCAGATATTAATCTTTGTTTCAGCTCTTGAAAACTCTTTTCATAAGCACTGATGAGACCATAAAAGTGTACATTTTCTAAGGATTTAATCATTTATTTATACTTTTATTTCTCATTAAATCCTCTAATTAATAACATTTTTATATTAATAGGTATTTTTGAGTCTTAGTGTGTAAATATGTTTAAAAATGTGTTTTTATGTTTAATAATATTTTCTGCGTGTTTTATAATTATTTAGTTTGAAAATAATCAAAACAATAAAAGTAATGTTGTGTGATTTTATTTTGAGCCTTAAAATGTTTCTAAATAAGTTTTGAGTCTATAAATATGTTCTATTATATTTCTAGTAATTTCTAAAAATAATCCCGAGTTTTAAATAGCATATACGCTAACGTTTGTTAATTTTAGAAGTTTTTGTCTATTTTTAATAATTTTTGTGTGTTTTATTGTAAAATAAATATTTTTATTTATTGTGAAAATTATGTTTGCAAAATAACTAATTTTAGTTTGTTTATTTTATTTTAGATTTGAAATCTAGAAGAAAAACGGAGAAAATGGCACAAAAATGGCAAAACGGACCTCAAATGCTCAAGAAATCAAAAAAATAAAAATAAAAATAAGAAAGGACACATGGGGCAACCTTATCCATCGAATCACTTTAGCTTAGCGCATCCTACCCATCCACGTAGCTCCTTCCTTGCTGATCATGTGTGTTTCGCCCCCACATGTGCTTCTTTCTCTCAGTCTGCCTATGAAGACTTGATCTCACAGCCAGCAAAGAGTCATTCAGAGCCCCGTTGACTATTGATCGTAGACTTCATCAACACTACATATTCAATCAGTCGTTAGCAAATTCACGGTCTCCATGTGCCCGTCCCTACCTCGCAAAACACTAGATTATCCAGTAATTCAAGCATACTCCAGATTTTATTGAATAAAAACCATGGGCTAATAATTATACAATATTCCAAAAAATTTGTCATCGTTCAATTTGCATCCTAGTCATTTTCAACCTAAAATATCCCAATAAAATAATAAAAATAATAAAAAAATGTAAAAATTCTTGTAAATAGTAGATTTTTGCTACTATAAATACCCCCAATTCTGTTCATATAATTCACACCATTCTGCATAGTTTGGACTAAATTCTCTTCTTCTCTCTTCTTAAGTTAGTTTTCTTCTAAATTTTAGTTATGTTTTTGTAAAATAATTCTAGTTTTTATGTTGTAAAATAGTTATAGTTTGTAAAAATATGTGTGCTTTTACTTTCAACATGCCTTTTTAAATTTCCTTTTTGCTGGGGAGAAAAGGGCATATTCTGGCAAAAGTAAGGAAAATATTTTAAGTTTTTCTAAGTTTTTCTAAGTTGTTATAATGTCAAAATCATTTTTAGGAAACTTATGATTTCATGCTAAATTAACTAAAATTCTTGCAAAATTAAGTTTTGATTTATCATAGACATAGGATGGCACGGATAATGCTTAAGAAAACTTTGATTATTTGTAGACATAAAATGGTATGGCAAATATGTAACGGTAAATTTTGCTGCTAATTTAAGTAAGTTAATTTGAAAACATACATATTTTTTAAAAATAAGTTTCTGATGCACTATAGACATGATTGGCACAGTAAATGCTTGGTAAGTCTTTATTTATTGTAGACAAAGGATGGTATATTGCATACTTAAACTATTTTAATAAATAAGTTTAGAAAAACTAAAACATATTTAAATTAATTGCCAAAATTGAACCTTTAATCCACAGTGTTTGTTAAAATAGTTGTTATCTTTGAAATTAATTGCACTTATTGTTAAAGTTCCATCTCCTAAGTTAAATTTCTCTTATTAAAGTTCCATTTACCTGTCACATTTCTTGTTGTTGAAATTTCAAAAATCACAAAAATCTAAAAAATGGAAAAAGTAAGAAATATGTGTAAATATTATAAATAAATTGTAAATAAAATTAACTTTTATTCTCAAATTCTTCAATTGAAAATAACAGAACTGATATATTGGACCTTTGGAATATCTTTTCCCTATGGGATCAACCTCAGATTCACCGAGTTTTATTACTTGGACAACCTTATACTTAAGATTATATTAGACATATACTTTTAGACCCGCACAAGCATCTGCCCATTGAAACTTCACATTTTTCCTAGTCAACTGTGTTAGCGATGAAGCTATCTTTAAAAATCTTTCAACAAATCTCCTGTAGTAACCAGCTAATCTCAAGAAACTATGTGCTTCTAAGCGTAGTTAGTTATGGCCATTTACTTTCTGCTTCCACTTTTCCTAGATCAACTGAAATACCATCCTTAGATACAGCAAGCCTAAGATAGGCCACTTTTTCTAACCAGAACTCACATTTTTTAAATTTCACATACAACTTCTTTTCCTTTAACTTACTTAATACTGATCTTAAGTATTCAAAATGCTACTTTATAGAATGTGAGTATATAAGGATATCATCTATAAATCTGATAATAAATTTGTTAAGATAATCCTTGAATATCCTATTCATTAGATCCGTAAATGCAAATGGAGCATTAGTCAACCCAAAGGGCATTACCAGGAATTCATAAAGCCCATATCTCGTTCAAAATACAATCTTGGAGATATCCTCCTTTTTTATCTTCAATTGATGCTATCCTGATTTGAGGTTAATCTTAGAAAATACTCCTGCACCTTGAAGTGATCAAACAAATAGTCAATCCTCAAGAGTGGGTACTTATTCGTGATGGTCAGCTTATTCAATTATCCATAATCAACACATAGCCTCATCGTACCACCTTTCTTTTTGACAAACAATACTAGGGCTCCTCAAGGAGAGAAACTAGGATGAATGAAGCCCTTATCAAGTAACTCATGCAACTAAACTTTTAGCTCCTTTAATTCCATTAGAGCCATTCTATATAGCGTTTTGGAGATAAGAGCTGTGCCTGGGACCAAATCAATGGCAAATTCAATTTCCCTATCTTGTGGCAATCCTAATAAGTCCTCGAAAATACTTCTAAAAATTCTTGCTCTATGGGTACATCTTTACGTTTAGGGTTTTGTTCAACTTAAGAATCCACCACACTAGCCAAATAACCAACACAGCCATTATCTAATAGCCTATGGGCTTTCGAAGTAGATATCGCCAAGGTTCTTAACTTACTTGTAGCTCCTACGTAAGAAAAAACTTACTACTCTGGTGGTCAGAACATCACCATTTTCTTTCTACAATCTATAGTGGCTTGGTACTTTGACAACCAATCCATTCCCAAAATCACCTTGTACTTTGACATATTAAGGATAACCAAATCTTCAAGTATTTCTTTTCCATCAATCATTATCTTGTAGCCTCTAAGGACTTGATCAGATTGAAGAGCCTCTCTAGATGGAATACTAACACTATACTTAACAAGAAGCCTATCTAGTAGTTTGCCTAATTTTCTCACATACTCACTAGATACAAATGAGTGTATCGCTCCTAAATCTACCAAAGTATGAGTAGGTATGCCAGAGATAAAAATCTCACATGAAACAACTAAAGGATTAGTCTCTGCATCCTCTTGAGTAAAAGCAAAAACTTGAGCTAGAACTTTCTTCTAATCTTGAACATTTACTTTGCAGTCTTGGGCAAAATGCCCTATTTTTCCACAATTATAGCATGCTTTGGTCTACCTGCTTTTGGTGTTGTTGTTTTAGTCTTAGGGTGTTTTGATTGATCAAACATCTAGGCTTGATTTTGATTCCATGGACCTCGTCTCTTATTTCCCTTATTCCACCTTTGCTTTCCTTGACTGCAGCAAAAATTAAACTTGAAATTCTTTTTACTTTCTAGTCCTTTAGTCTCTTTTTCTTTTTCCCTTACTACTCTATCTCTCTCTTATATCTTATTCTCTACACATCCTACATCTAGAGCTCTTTATGCTATTTTGGAGTAAGTTAAACCTTCTATTCTAGCCACTGTTACATCTCTGAATATTTCTAGCTTCAAACCCCCCATGAATTGTTCTATTTTTAGAGCATCAATACTCGCTAGTTGTGGAGCATAATAAGACAGTTCTTTAAATTTTCTAATATACTTTACAACAGACATATTATCTTGTTTTAGATTTGCAGACTCTTTCTTTTTTTTCCTCCTTGTAGTCACCGTGAAACATTTTGCTTCAAAGATTTCTCTAAATCTTTCCCAAGCCATGGTTGTACTCATCGTATCCTACTAATAACTAGCTTCATTACGAAGCTTAAAAAAAGCACATTAAACTTTTTCATCACTGGGAACTTTTCTATAATTAAACATTCTCTTCATTGTCTTGAGCCAGTTCTCAACATCTTTAGGATCTATGCCTCCCGAGAACTCTGGTGGCTTGAATTTTTGAAATTTCGTAACAACCAAATCATTTTCAACTCTTCAATATGAGCTGGTGGTGGTGGAGGAGAAGGCAAAGGCTCCATTTCTTGTTTCATGTCTCATTCTAGAAACCTTTCGACTAAATTAGTAAGACGATAAATGCGAGAATCTCTCTCATCTCGCTGTCTTTCATTAGAAGTTTGCCCCCTAGTTTTAACCATTATTATTTTCTCATGTAAATAACTTCTTCACTCTTACATGTAATAATAATAGCCAACAATAACAATGCACAATAATAATAATTAACATAGAAAACATAAAAACAAACTTACTCATCAACTAAGCTTTTCTGAGATGTGATCCTTATATATGGACGATCTAAAGAACCACTTTACATCAAAAGCTTTGATACCAAACTGAGACATCCACCTTATTTAATCACGCTACTAATTTATAAATAAACTAGTCGACATCATATTCTTTTACTAACAATGTGATTGTTTAATCCAAAATAGTGAGCAAATTTGAACTTTTTGAAAACCTTTTAATTTACAAACCACCACCCGTCTATACTTACAAAAGATAGGACGGCGATAAATATTTACAATAATTTATATCTCAAAATGAAATGTCATCCGAACTATACCTATAACAATCCCATTGTATTTACAAGTACTAAAATATGAAGTTTAAACAAGTGTATGCCCATATATGGTTAGCAGCATCCATATGCATGGAGTCACGAGAAAAGAGAGAGTGCTAGTAGACCTTCAAATCATCACTACTAAGATGTCCCCTCATCTGCATCACAAGAAGAATATGAGCTAGTGACTAGTAAGTAGAAACTATACAATTCAATGTAGTGGCATCATGTATTTGCTCATGATTATTTGCATTGTACTTATCATATCATTAAAAATGGTCATTGCACTCATAGTTATGTACACAATGAGTCACCTGCCTAGGCCTATTATAAGCATGCATGCATACTAATGAACCTTCACCAATCAATAGTGCCTCAAGCTATCCCATGAGACACTATAGTCCCTCGATCCTAGGAACTACAAAGACATCCCAAAAAAAATGGTCTCAGGCACCTCATAAATGCACTTCCATCCCAGGCTATCCCATGGAACTTAATTAAGGCCATTTACAAGCTAACTACATAACACACATACAAATAGTCTCTTTTTCATAGTACAATGATTTTCTTCGAAAAACTATACATATGCCTTTATGCCATGAATGTAAGTGATATAATAATTCATATATATTACAACAACAATGTTGTGATGTAGTTGAAATGAATTTCTATTTTCCTCATTTTCAAAGAAAAGATAATAAGTAGAAAGCTTCAGTATCCTCATCTCATCAAGCAAGATGTGCTAGTATGCCTAGTTTAACAATTCATAGGAATGACATAAAGGACTATCTCATGAATACAAATTTTGCAACCACAATTATAGTGTATAACATATACATAATGCCAATACTAAAAGAATAAAAGGCTAATCAACTCTGGAACATATAAGCATAATATTATGCACTTGAAACAATATTTGTTTTACTTTTATAATGTAAATCTTGCATATATCGTAAATCATAAAGAAAACTAAAGCAATTATATAACTAGCACAACAAACTACTAAACATCAATAATCTATTACAACATAATATTAAAGGCAATAGGTAAATACTAGCTACAATTTCGCCAAAACACACAAATAGTTAAACTCTTAATACTACAGATAACAGCTTATTACTACAACCATGTTTGCTCATAAGTAATATATGCAATCTTCACACATTTACACACGTATTATATTAGAGCACTTTAAAGAATTTGTACAAAAGAAAACATAAATTTATAGTCAACTGGCAATGTATAATAGTATAAACTCAATAACCCTTTTTATTACTAAATGAAACTATCCTAGCAAATAACTATAATATAAGGGTACGTCACAAATAACTTTCTTGTCATAACCCAAGAAAACATGACATGTATGAACTATTAAGAATAAATGATAAAACTAGAATGGATGCCATCTATATATACCTATACTTTATTAATTTCATAGTTAGTGAAAGATCTAAATTTCACGTAAGTATGCTCTATATACAAGGTAGCATAGTGAACAGAACAAAAATCATAGTTCTGTACTAATCTTATTAAAAGTTCTCATAAAGTCTTATCCTCATTACATATCTCTAATGAAGTATAAGCAAAGACATTTATTATCATATATATATATATATATATATATATATATCTATTAACTTAGAAATAGAAACACAAGAGTTAATTTAACTAGATCAAAAACCATCATAATATAAAATATTTATTATGAAATCACTAGTCATCACCCACAATTCACATATAAGTTAATGAATTCACATATAAGCCTATTGACAAAGCTATATAGTGAATCAATCATTTACAAAAATTTGAATATATATATATATATATATATATAGACAGAAGCACATATTGCTAGTAAAACGTGCATTAATTTCGGTAATTAACAATTAAAAAAACAATTCATTTGAATAAAGAAACAATTTAACTAACTTACCCATTTACTTCAACACCGTATATTTAATCATACAAGCTTACATATCCATAAAAAATCAATGAATGTAATTACATATATATGAGTACTAATATGGCTTTAGGTGAATCTACTATCTATCGAACAATAAAAATAACTAAATTAAATGATTTCAATATTAGATGAGTAAATATGGTACATATTATTAGATTTGATGCCCTAAAAGCTGTGATATTGTACATATTATTAATAAATAAATAAACTGATATTTATAATTATTTTAGTTGTTTATATGTATTATGAATACATTTATAAACATCAAGAAAATTCTATGATTATTTATGTGACTATAAATTTAGTATATAAGTGTTATATGCTTAAGGATAAATTTATAGATAATAATCTAAATAGTTCGTAATAATTAATTAAAGTTTGAGATCTTTAATTAAATATTACATGTACTGTTCAATCTCATTTAGAATGAAATAGTCGTTATTTAGACTATTAATGTAGAGACATTGGATTGGAGATACTTTATATAATGAGATTATATAGGACTGAACCAGATAATTATGAATCTCTAATAATCATCCCTTATGAATAGAGTATTCAAATTTATTACTATAATGATCATATATTTGACAGTCTTAATCTTGAGTATTTATTAAACTCCTGTTTATGACATTATGTTTTTTGACTTGCTTTGTAAGATTTGTCTAAGCATAAATCATAACTTAGCATCTTGGAAACATAATGTAATAAATGGCTGAGAATAATATTATATAGATATGGAATCTATTCCTTCCTTATGGAAGTTAGAAAAATAGTTCTCTTGAGTGATAATTTGAGGTTTGAACAGTATAACGCTCGTTCATAATAAGATTATGAATTAACTATTCATTAGAAAATTATTAGAACTCAAGGATAAAGATATAATAAGAGATGTAACAGAAATTAAGCCTAGCTCTTATTATGAGCTATTTATGGAGGACTGACTTATATGTAATAATTATATCAATGGACTACTCGCTAATTTTTTTTGAGTAATTCCACTATAATCTCAAGAGTTCGGTTTCAGGTTTTTAGTGAAGTAACACTAAAACTAATAAATTTGGCACATTAATTAAAGAGTTTGATTAATAGTCAAATTTATTGGAGCTTGGGTTCTAGGTCCATAGGTCCCTAATACCACCTCTATAACACTATATTGGATTTATGCATAGAATGAATTATACATATTTAGTTTGGAATTATTTCGCACCTGAAATGGAAGATTTTGAGAAGGAGAAATGGTTAGAGGCAATGAACCTTGAAATGGAGTCCATGTGCTTTAATTCAGTCTGGGACCTTGTAGATTTACCTGAAGGAATAAAACCCATAGGGTGCAAATGGATTTACAAGAAGAAAAGAGGAGTGGATGGGAAAGTTGAGACTTTCAAAGCTAGGTTTGTGGCAAAGGGTTATACCTAAAAGGAGAGAGTTGGCTATGAAGAAACTTTCTCACCTGTAGCTATGCTTAAATCCATTTGGATTCTTTTACCCATTGCTACTTAACTTGATTATGAGATATGACAAATGGATCTCAAGACTGCCTTTTTGAACGGCTATGTTGAGGAAAGCATCTATATGGTGCAACCAGAAGGGTTTGTAGTCAAAGGTCAAGAGTAAAAAGTTTGCAAGTTGCAGAGGTCCATCTATAGACTCAAGTAAGCTTCAAGATCTTGGAACTTGAGATTTGATGAGGCAATCAAATCTTATGGTTTTGATCAAAATATTGATGAACCTTGTGTATACAAGTACATCAAAGATAAGAAGGTAGCCTTTTTAGTTCTTTATATAGATAATATCCTACTCATTGGAAATGATGTAGGCGTATTATCTAATGTAAAGAAATGGCTTGCTAATCAATTTCAAATGAAAGATTTAGGAGAGGCAAGTTATGTTCTTGGAATCCAACTCATAAGAGATCGTAAGAACAAATTGTTGGCGCTATCTCAGGCATTGTATACGATAAAGTGCTTATCAGATTTTTGATGCAAAACTCTAAGAAAGGTAATTTACCTACATGTCATGGAGTTTATCTTTCAAAAGAGCACTGTCCTAAGACACTCAAGAGGAAAAAAACATGAGACAGGTACCCTATGCATCTACAGTGGGAAGTCTAATGTATGCCATGTTGTGTACAAGACCTGACATTTGCTATGCGGTGGGTATAGTCAGTCGGTATCAATCCAACCTAGCCAGGGTTAGATCATTAGGTAGCGATAAAACATATTCTTAAGTATCTTAAGAGAACGAGAAACTATATATTGGTATATTTCAGTGAGAATTTGATTCCCATTGGATACGCTGATTCTGATTTTCAATCAGACAAAGACACACATAAATCTACGTCTGGATCAGTGTTTACTTTTGGTGGCGGAGTCATAGTTTGAAGAAGCATCAAACAATATTGTATTGATAATTCAACTATGGAAGCTAAATATGTGGCTGCTTGTGAAGCAGCTAAAGAAACTGTTTGGCTCTGTAAGTTCTTAAATGATCTGGAAGTAGTTCCAAGAATGGATAAACCACTCACACTGTATTATGATAACAGTGATGCAGTGGCAAATTCAAGAGAACCTAGAAGCCACAAAAGAGGAAAGCATATAGAGAGAAAATATCATTTGATTAGAGAGATAATACATTGTGGCGATGTGGAAGTTGTGAAGATACTGTCGAAAAACAACCTTGCCTGCGCTTTCACCAAGACATTACTTGCAAAGAGCTTTAAGGGACACTTGGAAGGCTTAGGTCTTAGAGACATGTCTCACCTGCTTTAGGGCAAGTGGGAGATTGTTGGGTTTGGTGTCCTAAAAGCTATGGCATTGTACATATTATTAATAAATAAATAAAGTGACATTTATAATTTTTTTGGTTGCTTATATGTATATGAACACATTTATAAACATCAAGAAAATTCTATGATTATTTATATGACTATAAATTTAGCATATAAGTGTTATATGCTTAGGGATAAAATTTATAGATAATGTTGGAAAAATAATACGCAGTAGAATTTTAATTTTAAATCAGAGTATTTTTCAAAACACAAGTTTGACATGCTATATGTATAAATTAACCTAATCTTACTGACCTTGTATAAGCCAAAAAGCTCCCGAAGTCTGTGTAGAGAAGTAACGTTCCAGAAAAGCCTCAACCAACTAGTCTTCTTTGCTATTCTCTATCCACGATCGGAGTGAGTGTGGGCTCACACGTATAGCTCTTCCTCAAGGTGACTCTCCTTCCAATCAATTGAGAGAACCCAAAGCTAGTGTTCGTGATTTGTGAACAAGAGCTCTTAGGGAGTTTCAGATTCTCACTAGTAGAGTATCACTCTTAATCTCTCTATTGATCTAAATAACTGATTAGACTCACTCCTTATTTGCAGAGGTTGGGTCTAGGGTCATTCCTTATCAGATAAGGTCTTAAAAATTCAAAACAGAACCAAATTGGGGTCTATATCGGATAAGATACGCGTAAAAACGTGTGAAAACGCACGATTTTTGATTCATGCATAAGCAGGCCGAACTTTTTCATAGGCAAGCCGAACTTGCCTGATCGGCAGGCCGAACTTTAAGTTCGGCATGTCGAACTGCAAAAATAAAAATCACGCAAATCTTTTATTTTCCACCCGAGATTCTATAGGATAAAGCCTTAGTTTTAATTCAAATAACCCAATAGAGAAGTTATCTAATTAAAACAACTTTACCTAGATAATCTCTAAGAAAATAAATAGATTCCTAAAAATTCTACAAGTTTATCTTAATTTAATTTATCCAAAATTAAATCAACTGATAAACAGATAAGAATTATCTGACTCTAATAATTCAACAAGTTTATCTTGAATTAATTTTGTTTACAAAATTAATTCAACCGACAAACAGACATGAATTATTTGATTCTTCGAAATTTTCAACCAAACTAATAAATTAACATAAGTCACCAATTATTATAAAAGCACGCCGTATCGTTACAGGATTTTGTGTGCTAGCAAAGGGGACCAAATGGACCTATATAGTTCAAGCTCCCAATAATTATGAAACCCAATATCCTAGATATAGTATAGCTAAGTCTCCATGACATATCATAGAGTATTGTATCCCCATAGGATTATCCATAATTGGCTTAAGGACAAGTTATGTCTTACCTTTTCGATTATTTTTATCTTACGTTCCACTATCTCACCATTGGAAAACTTACCATCCAAAAACAGTATACCATTCGGTTACACCTAGGTATCCAAATGGTTGAGCGCTCCAGTTTTCCAATTACAGGATAACGCATATAAGAGGATATCTCTACTCCTAAAGAGGAGCTATGGATTCCATATCTATGAATAACAGGTCTACGTCATCAAGAGTCATGCCTCCAACATACCGGCATGCATACCACTATTAAGATGTGGGTGTCACCCTTTGGCACATCAAAAGACACAAGTCAAGACAACGGGCCCACTATTCATCTCAGGAATAAGATGCAATACAAATGATTGTCTAAAGTGAATCGATTTGCCAAGACAGAATTATTAATCCAAATCAATTTACTTTATGTCCCGATCCAACACATCGTCACCTATGACAACGTGCCAATGTTTCTATTCACAGAGTCCACCTCCGATGGTCAAGACAAACCATCTCCCAATAGGGATATAGACAACATAACAATCTTTAC
>CAMOHE010039433.1:0-11086 GCA_946598075.1 Artocarpus hirsutus
GATCAACCTCTGGATACTGCACATATGTATGGGGAAACCTGGTAACTTGGAGGAGTAAAAAGCAATCAGTTGTTGCTAGAAGTAGTGCTGAAGCAGAATTTAGAGCTCTTGCACTTGGAATTTGTGAAGTTATGTGGATCCAACGACTACTTGCAGAACTAAACCTGTCCAGAGAAGAACCACTAAAAGTGTTTTGTGACAATCAAGCAGCCATCAGTATTGCAAGGAATCCTGTCCACCATGATCGCACAAAACACATTGAGATCGATCGGCATTTCATCAAAGAGAAGATTGAGAATGATGTCATTTCATTGTCCTACATTCCTACTCGTCTTCAGATAGCCGACATTCTTACGAAGGCTCTTCCAAGAATCAATTTCGATGAGTTGAGTTTCAAGTTGGGAATGATCAACATCTACTACCCAACTTGAGGGGGAGTGTGGAAATCCGGGTCATATCCCTATTCTTAGGGATCCTAATTGAAGGATATTTTTCTTTTAATACAGATTATTCCTAATTGTTAGTGATTCCTGATTTTTTGCTAATCATCTAATTTAGCTCCTTGATCCTAGGAATTAGTCTTCTGACTTTATGATGTAATAGGAATTAGTCTTCTGATTTTATGGTGCAAAATTGGCTGATTAAAGCTGATTAGTAGGAGGTGTAAATTAGCAGCCTAACCTCTATATAATGTATTCTGCTCTCATTATCAGAATAAGAAAAAGTGATATACTTTTCAGCCTTTTTCTTCACTTGTGAATATGAAAAGGCTAGTATTTAATTGTAAAAGAAGAAGAATGAAAAATGCAAAACACAAAATGACAATAAATTGGGTAAGGGAAAGCATTGAGTGGAGTGAGCGAGAGGGTGGAAGAAGGGAACAGATATATATATATATATATATATATATTTCAAGGACTTACCTCTGAACCCACTTTATCCGAGAAAAAAAAATGGAGAATAATTGAAGAATGGCTCTTTGTCACTCTTTTGGGGCGGCGGTGGTATGGTAGGAGGAATGGAGAAGTGAAGAGAGAGAAGTTTGAGAATAGAAAGAATGGGAAAATCAATCGATAAAACTTGGGGCTTAGAATTAGATACGACAATGTGTTTTAGTTTAGGGGATGGCAATGGGGCGGACTGAGGGGTGAACAATGAACCCGCTGGCGGGTTGACGGTTTCGAACAAGGCTTGTCGTTTTTTTTTTTATTTACTTATTTATTTATTTTGAATGGTAGGTTGGCCAAAAAGCAAAATGCAAACCGACCGTGGAATTGTGGGCGGATTTTGCGGATTGGGCTTCTACAATTGACCCAATGTATTTTTTTAGTCTTTTGCTTAAAAAATAAAATAATAATAATGATAATTAAAACTCAGGATAATTCATTTAAAAAAAAATTGAAAGTAAAGACCAAACTTTTGTTGGGATTTTTTTTCCCAAATAATAATAAAAAAAATCATTGGATATACTTTGGATACGTTTTCAAATTGAGCAAATCCTTTTTTTTTTTTTTTTGATAAGAAACGGGAAACCGAAATTTTATTGATAAAATGAATTGAAAGTTACAATGGAGGACAAGGAGTCCTCAGCACAAAGGGGAAAAAAAGGAAGCAGGACAGAATGAACGAAAACAAAAGAGAGCTTAACCTCTATCAAGAACAAAAACAGAAATAAGACTAAGCTACTGAAACAGAGAATCCCAACCCCTCAAATTGAGCAAATCCTAAATGAATGATTCTCGTTAACATTGAAACTTTTCAATTTGAGTTCATTGCCTTTTGTTGCTAAAACATCCAGTTAAGCCTTATTTTAATTCTTCCTTGAAAAAAATCATCCCATCGTATCACGCTAGTTGAAGGGGAATACACACGCGTGCGCACGCGCGCACACACACACACTCAATCCCATCATAAATTATACTTATGTCATGGAATTGAAAATACTTTAACATAAAATCCTTTTCCCTAATGCTCCCAAATTTGGTGAGGTTGTCCATCTAAGTATAAAGGAACTGAAAAGGTCAATATTCTTCTGCTATAGGCTTGCTCTTCAAGCATACAAGATACAAGCAAAGAAGACATCATAAACTATATCTGACCCATGGACAAAAATTTCTCTGATATTTGAAAATCTTTTGGCTGTAAAAGAATTTTTCCAGTATTTACCAATGCCGATATTTTATCCTTGATTCTCACCTAATACTTGCGCCTAAAACCAGAGATAGTGAAGGACTTCACTATTGACTATTCAGAAGGCTACCTAGACCACTGCCTTCTCATTTAACTGTAAAATTGTGCCGTTATAGCTAAGAAATCAAATAGCAACACAAAAATTCGTTCTCAAATTATCAAGTTAAGACAATACGTTTGGTTCAATAGAAATGTTTCATTTGATGCAATACGAAACAAATTCATACATAGCCAATCGCAAGATTTCTCACCCAATTGGGACAATCACTCAAGTATATAAACAAATATATTTGATTAAGCTTAAGGAGAAAACACCATTATAGGGAGAAAAAAAATCAGATGATAGCAACAAATTAGATTATATAATCGCAAAAATCACATTATACCCAAAGAAAAAAACTGAAAACTATAATCAGATTATAGAAACTATCTACTTAGAAACAATCACAATATCACATAATCACGTTATCCTAAAACAGAATGTCAAAAAAAAAAAAGAAAGAAAAAGAAAGAAAAAAACCTTTAATCTCAACGGTGCTGGCTGGCTGGCTGGCTGGCTGGCTGGCTGCCGGAGTACTTCCGAGGAAAGGGGGAGAGAAGCGCTTGAGTTCCAAGAGGCAAGAAAACAATGCTTTCAGACTTGGTTAAAAAATTACAAAACTCAAAAAGACACATTACAAAAGAAGATCCCAAGAAAAACTCACCCTTTCAGTTTTGAGAGCTGCCGCTGCCACTGGACTGGAGGCGGAGAGCGGCCGTCGCAATAGGAGAGAGGCGGAGGGGAGTTGATGGCTGCCTGAGTCTAGGGTTTTTCTTTTTAGTGAGAGACTGAGGAGGAAGAAAAATAACAGTGTTTTTTCATTCAGTCTTGAAATTCCTAGAAATTGCGCTTCTTCTTTTTTTTTCAAGGGAATTACGCTTCAAGCTTATGTCTTCAATCATTTTTTCTTTTTTTTTTCTTTTTTTTTTTTATTATGATGTGGGCGTTGAAGTTGCAAATTACTCTTTGTGCTCGCTTGCCACAGGGCTTTCCACATTTTTGAACCCATGGGCTCACCAAATCTGTTATTTGGCAAGAAATAAAAAAACAGTTTGAACACTTATTTTGGTTTCAAACCAACCAAACTGTGACTTTTTGAGAACTTAATTTCTTAAATTTTGAATATTTTGAATCATTTTTTATAAAAAAATTATTTTTATTTTCGTTTTTTTTTCTAAACTATCCTCTGTTTGGCTAAAGGTGGTTTCCACCACAAACTCAATTATAAATAGTATAAAGCTCTCACATGCTACAGTAAAAAAAATTGCTACAGTGTAAAGCTCACATGCTACAATAAAAAAACAGTTCCCACCAATGGTTCCACCACTAGCCAAACATGTTTAAATTAATATTTTCAAACACATGTTTTTTAATGTGATGTTTTATTTTATGTTCAAACTTTTACATTTTAAATGAAAGTTGAACTACCTTTAAACCATATAGATTCAAAACTATTAGTTCAAAACATAAAGTCAAAACCATGCCAACTTAAACCTACGTACCAAACCAATCCTAAGATGATATGTTAACGTTACCATTTACATAGGAGGTGGTATAAAAGTTCGTGATGGAATGAGCTAAACGCCCTGCTTAGCCCACCTCACCCCATAAAAAAAGGGGTATTTATTTATTTTATATCTTTTATTTTAGGTTAATTTAAAAATTATATTTTTAGTTTTTTATCTCATCGAATATATATTTTCTTACTAGATTGTATGCACAAGTTCATACCTTGACTCGATCATTCTTTAATTTTGACCTAAAAATTTTTTCAAAGTACCTCAAATTAAAAATAAGAGAACTTTAAAAACTAAAAAAAAAAAACTTTATATTAAGATTTTTGACTTCAAAAATATTTATTGTCTTAAAAATATGTGTTTTGTGTGTTTTTGTTTTATTTTCTTCTTATTTTTTGAAAGTTTTAATTTTTTTCTCTTTTAATTAAGAATAATTTAGTTATTTTATATATCAAAATCTACTATTGACTGAGGTAATATATAAATGTGTATATTAAATTTATTCTAAAAGTATATATTTGATGAGGTTAAAAATAAAAAATTATAATGATTTAAAAATATATATTTGATAAAATCAAAATTAAAAATATAATGTTGAAATAATCCTACCACATAGGGCAAAAGAATAAATAACCCCAAATAAAAAACAAAAAAAACATAAGGGGCGGGGGCGCAGCCAGCTGGGTGTTGGCAAGCGGCAGAGCTTGAATTGATCGTTCATATCTAATCCAATATCTTTTCCTCAAGACTTTTTACACGCACTTATGCGCCTCTCCACCGAAGCACGTTTCTTATTTTTGGCAAAGGGAGTGCCAAGATTAGAAGAAGAAAGATGGGAAGGATATGTGTAGTAGAGCTTGAAGGAAGGTCTTACAGATGCAAATTCTGCAAAACCCACCTTGCCCTCGCTCACGATCTTGTCTCTCGGGTACTTCTTTTTTTTTTTTCTTTTTTTTTTATTCCTTTGTCAAATGAAGTATATTATCTCCCTCTTTTAACGCTTCCAATGTCAGAATTTTGTTCCTGACTTGCTCATAACATGCTTTTGCTTATCCTACATTAGCTGTTTGTGGTATTTGTTCTTGAATAATTCTTTGCCACCTTATCTAGTTTTTTTAATGTTTTTCTTTTTTTAGCCGTAACCCTTTTGGGAATAACGAACATAGATGGGATTATAACATAATTAAACGCTAGTTTCCAAGTGCAAGTATTGATGACTGTACTGCCTTCTTTCTGATCTTTCAAGTTTTATGATGTGTACTGCTTGGTTAGTGTGTCTTTTAGTTTTGTATAGGTTTTATAGGGTTGTTGTAGTTTTGTTATGAACAGGGTATGTGTTGGGGAAAGTCAGCAGTCTAATCATATCTTTGTAATCAAATATTTTAGTTCAATGGAATTGTCCTGGTGAATTCCAGTTTATCTTCCTTGTGGATTCTGGGATAACTATACATAGACATGCTCTCCAAAACTCTTTCCTTTTAGCTGCATGATTGTGCTAGTATTCTCATGGTTGTTTAGAAACGTTGGCTAAGTGATTCGAGGCTTAGAGTAGAAGCTCATCATCTTTTGTGCAACCAAAGGTCATTTGTTGGGGTGGTAAAGCTCTTGTTCTCCTTGACAAGGTTTTCTGGTGGGCAGGGTATATAGGCAATCCACCGTGAGGATCTATATGCCGTGTGGGCATGCACTGCCTCCCCGGTGTTATTTGGATACGCCACCCTTTATCCCTTTAACCGTTTTCATTCGGCATAAAAAAAACAAAAAAAGAACTAATGCTTCAAAGGTGCCATCCACTTCTTGTTTGGGTGTACAACTGCAGCCAATTGCATAATTAGTGTTTTTTTTTTAATATTAAATGGTATTTGTTGCTTTGCCTGCAGAAATCTTTTTGATAGCGTTTAGCTTGTCAAAATTCTATGCACAGACAACTCGTCCTTTCAAATTCCATTCTGTATTTTCTGCCTTATTCATAACCCATTGTCAAGTTGTGGCTCATGAGAAAGAAGGTCAAACAATTTTAATCTTGTAGTAGAACAAGTTTAAGAAAGAAGGCTAGCAAGGGAATCTATGGAAACACTCATTTCAAAGACAATCTGAGAAAAGTAGCTTTGTGAACTTGCAGAAATATCACACATATTGTATATAGAAATGTAGATCTGGCTGAAATTAAAGTCAAAGGTTTTGGTTACAAGTGATCGTGTGAGCAAGAGATTTTTTGGTTGACTAGAAGTCAAGATGTACAAATATAGTAGAAATTTAGATTTTGAATATGCTATTAAGTCGTTGTTTCCTTATATTCATGTCTCCTCCCTTGTCTCAACAGCTTGCCTTTTGTACTTTTTAGCGTTTTGGGCTGTAGGTACTTTAAGTTAAAGAGTTTCGAGTCGTCATTATTCCTTGTCCAACTAAAATTGGATGCAGTGTCTTTCTCTTTTCTTGACTGCAAGTACATGATCTAATTCTATAACCATGTCTGTACCCCGTAGACATACTGTACTTCTGAACGGTTTAAACTTTTTCCTTGCAATTTGATCAGGGTTTTCACTGCCGCCAGGGAAAGGCATACCTTTTCAATAATGTGTGAGTTATTTATCTATTATGAATGTCTTGTTTCTGAAGTTTGACATTTTTCCCCCTGAAAGTTTCTGATATAAGATTTTAAATAACATATTTGCTTGCTTTACATATATATCTTCCAGCTATCTTTTTACCGTTAATCGCACACTAAATATTTGTCCATGAATATTAATTTTAAAGTTCAAATAAAACATGAATTCTTTGTTTTTATGACTCAAAAAGAACAGATGCCCCATGCTTTTATTGATTAATGTAGTGGAAACAATCTATTTCTTTTTCTTACATAGTAAGTGTAACTCTTATCTTCAAATTAAGAGGAATTTTTTACAGAGGAAAAAGAAATTTGTAGATGAATATGCTATTGCCAAAAGTACAAATCGATTTTGATAGTCTTGTGTTGGTTTCAATCCATGATTTTTTTTCCCAAAGAAAGTATTCTTATGTTTCTAATTCTACATTGCCTTGTGAGTCACTTCATGGGAAAATCTTTCAAGTGGAACTTATGTGTGTCTGAGTTTGAGGTCTAGAGTGAACGTCAGTTTTGGAGCATTCAAGGAGAGGATGATGCTATCAGGACTGCATACTGTTGCTGAAACATTTTGCTGCTTCTGTGGACAAATTGTTGGCTGGAAATATGTACCTCTCTCTCTCTCTCACTCACACACACACACACACAGTGCTTGCATGAGCTGATTTTATTAATTTGTAAATTGATGAAATAGAACAGGGAAAGTTCTTGGAAAAAAAACAGAGTAAGAAAAAGGATCATTGATTTCTGTTTCAGTGATTGTGTACATCTTAGTTAAAAGGTTTAAATTGTAGTTCAAACTCAAAACCGCACTGGTGCATAGTAGCTTAAGAAATAAGAATCCCAATAGATGAAGTGCTAAAAAGTCCTTGTTTGTAAAATACTTAGCTAAACTTTAGTATTAAGGCTACAAAAGTCATTACCATGTGGTAATTTAGGATCTGCTTTTCGTTTTCTCATTCCGTGCATTGTGTGGACCCACCAAATTGGCATTTAGCTCATTTTGTTGGTAAACATGCCCCAAGTGTTTGGCTCCAAATTCATTTCTTGTCACCTTATTTGTGAACTTCATAACCCAACTTACTTTCATTGCTTGTTTTACCAGGAGGTTGCACATGAGAAGAGTCAAAAATATAAAGAAGGCAAGTTTGTACTTGAAAGGTAACCTTCTCTCCATGAAAAGGCAAGACTTTTCAGAATCATATGAAGTCCATAATGTTGCTTGTATTGCGCATTGCCCAATTCAGGGGGAGGATTGTTGATGAAATTGATTCTTCCACGGAATTCTATATCGATACCCACCCTAGCACGAGTGATGCTGAAGATTCTTAGGATCATCGTGAATTTTCACGCTTTTAGTAGACCTTGAGACGGTAAAGAAGACAATTTAACTCTTTTTTTGATAATCTTTTGCAGCAATATTTAAATAAGTAGTTGTCAATTGTTGCATTCCTTTGTACTCCTTGATCAAATAATGTCGCCAGGTTATGAGTTTGATCTACGCGGAACCCCGGCTTGTTGGTTAAAATGTTCTATGCTTCACGAGGTGGCAATTTTGGAGAAAATTGTGCTTCTAATCATCCTGGATGGTCTCAAATGGTCTGTGAACTCGAGAGGGAAAAAAAATAATGCAAACTGTTGAAGATGGCATCTTTTGTAAGTGGTTAAATTGTAGAGAACTCCTGTCTATGTATATGAGCGAAAATATAAAAAATTTAAAGCCTTGATGTTGGCGAACTTCTGTAGATGGTAAACGTTATCGCCGGTCTTGATGTTGCTGGAAATTAGTTAATGCCTGTATGAGGTGTTTGAGAAGTGAGTTAGAACTAAAAATATTATAGCGTGTGAAAGTTTTATATGTAGCATGCTTTTATTTTATATTGTAGAATGTGAAAGTTTTTTACTGTTTGAGTTAGAAATGAGTTTGTCAAACACCCGTAACAATTGAAAAGGTATTCTGGCATCCCAAACATTGAATTCAACAAATGCTACATGACTGATATTTAGAAAACTTGGTCATATTTCAAGACACCAGTTCTAGAATAAGAGAGTGTGTGTAATTTTCTTTTTTTCATGGTCCACTGAATATTAAATGTAGAAGATGTTGTTAATGATATATCTTCTTTCTTTCTCTATTTTTTTTTTTTTTTTGGCAAAAGCAAAGAGACAGAAAAAAAAGGGATAAGAAAGTAAAAGTTTTTGTTTGAAAGAAAAAAAAAAAAAAGAATTAAACCCATTCACTTAAGGATTAATGTTAGACTCCTCTCGAACTATAGACGTTATGTTAATTTGGTCCCTGAAAAGACATCTTTTTAGCCAAATAAAATGATTTTGGGGTAGTTTGATATTTTTTTTAAAATAGGTGAATGTTTTTATTTTGAAAAATAAGAATTTTTTAGAAATTGTATTGAGAGTGTTTTTAAAATTTTTATCTTGAAAAACATGCGAAAACATTTCTAAAAAATTTGAGAACAAAAACAAATAGAGCCAGAATCCTTCCATTCAGATCTTTCTATAATACTTATGGAAGGTTCACTGTAATTCGTAAATGCCTTCCAAACTACTCATAATAATAGGATAAGGCCGACGAGTATTATCCGAAGGCTGATATGGCATTAACAGAAAACTGACGTGACGATAACAAAGATTGACCTAGCACAAAATGTAACAATTTTTTTCCCTTAGATTTTTGTTAAGATATTATTTAAACAATTTTTTCTTTTTACAATTTTAATTGGTGTTTTAAAGGAAAATTTGAACCTGCTCGAGAAAATTTTGGGCTTGTTTGAGAAATATGTTGAAACTTGAAGTTGAAACTTAAACATTGTAGCATATGAGAGCTTTATGCAGTAGCAAATTTTTGCTTTTCACTGTAGCATATAAAACTTTTACACTGACGATGTTGAAAATTATTTTTTCTAACGTATTTCCCAAATAAACTTTTTATTAATCGGCCTTATTGCAACCTATTTTCAGTATGTTATTTTAGTAATTTTGTTAGTTTTAGTGACAAATTTGAAAGCAACAAGTATTTTCAAAGAACAGGTAAGCCGTCCAACAAGCACTACTAAAAAAATCAGGGTAAGTTGTTCATGGTTTATGTTACATTAGTATTACGTCAGTCTTCAATAGTAATTACATTAGGATCATGGATAAATATGGATGAAAGAGATGTTTTTATATAATTATCAATGCATTTTGCTCATACATTCATCCAATTTGAATGGTCCAAAACCACTAAAATCCGAATTCACCTTGTACAATGCGCCACAATCGAATAAGGTTGGGAGGGCATAGTGGCCTAATGTTAGACCTCCGAGGGCAAACTTTGGGTGAAAAATTAGGCCCTTGTGACACCTAACAACATATCACAATCAATAAAAAAAACAATTTTTAATGCCTTTTTATTTCTTTTTTTGTTTTTAATTTCTCTTAATTTGTGGGGTCTATTTTTTTTTTTTATCAAAATACAAATGAAATTCAAATTTTATTTCTTGATGGATTTAGCAAAGATGCTTATTCAAATTCCAATTTTAGCTTCAATTTTCAAATTTTATAGTTCAAACCAAAAAGATTCAAATCGTCATAATTTGGACTTACGATCTGTAATAAGGGTATTTATGGTATTTACGACATTATTTTTTTGATCAAGTATATGTTTGTTTCTCAGGTTTAAACCATATATAAATTTTTGCGACAAGTCAAACGGACTAGCAATAAATTGGCGACAATTTAAAATTCAAAAATTATGCAAATACAAATTTTTTTAGGTTAGCTTCAAATTTATCCCTTGAAGAAAAATATAATTGTCTCGTTTTGCTCCTACAATTCAAAATAGCACAAACCACCTCCCAGCTTATCATAAGCTGTAGTTGGTACTTTTGTTAATGAAATATTAATTTTTAACAATTTTAATCACATGTTGGTCATGTGACTTGGTGAAAACAATATGATAGGATGATGATACAAAGGTTTTGAGTAAAGGAATAGGTGTCATTTAGGGTTAGAGCGAGAGAGCATTTCTGTGTTTATTTATTAGTATTTTTTTTTACTTTTTTTGAAAATTTTAAAGTTTATGTTGTTGAACTTTATTATATTTTTTAGTCAAGCAAACACATGACCACATGTGATAAAAAATTTAAAAAGGAATATTTATCTTTTTTATACTATATGTTTTAGGTTAATTCAAAAACTATACTTTTAGTTTTTGATCTCATAGAACATATACTTTCAAATTAGATTTAACATACAAATCTTACTTTTCTTTTTAAAATAACCAAATTATCCTTAAGTAAAAGAGCAAAAAAATTCAAACTTTCAAAAAGAAGAAGAAAACAAAAACAAAAACACACAAAATAAACAATTTTGAGGGTATTCTATACATTTTTGAAGTTAAAATCTTAGCATAAAGTTTTTTAAGTTTTTAAAGTCCTGTCATTTTTCAATTTGAGGGTTTGGACAAATTTTTAGATCAAAATTAAAAATTGATCAAGGAGAGGTTTAAATTTATGTATTAAGTCTAATTTTAAGGTATAAATTTGATAAGATAAAAAACTGAAAATATATTATTTGAATGATCTTAAAATATAAGGAATAAAAAAATAAATAACCCAATTAAAAAAGTTGACCTTTCATGAAAAGAAACCGCCAAAATTATAACTTCTATTAATATGGAAGCAATTTTGTCTCAGTTTAGAATACAAGATTAAATGAGACAATTTTTATTTTTCAGAC
>CAMOHE010039433.1:18148-54639 GCA_946598075.1 Artocarpus hirsutus
CTTGTAACATACATTACAAGATTTTTTTTTTTTAAGCTCTTCTCTCTCTCTTAACTTAGGGGTAGATGATTCGAATTCTTTACCTTTTGGATGAAGTCGGGTATGATTACCAAGCTTGTAACATACATTACAAGATTTTTTTTTTTTAAGCTCTTCTCTCTCTCTTAACTTAGGGGTAGATGATTCGAATTCTTTACCTTTTGGATGAAGTCGGGTATGATTACCAAGCTTGTAACATACATTACAAGATTTTTTTTTTTTAAGCTCTTCTCTCTCTCTTAACTTAGGGGTAGATGATTCGAATTCTTTACCTTTTGGATGAAGTCGGGTATGATTACCAAGCTTGTAACATACATTACAAGATTTTTTTTTTTTAAGCTCTTCTCTCTCTCTTAACTTAGGGGTAGATGATTCGAATTCTTTACCTTTTGGATGAAGTCGGGTATGATTTTCAAGCCGTTTGGTATTGTTTTCAAAATAAGTAAAAATGTTTTTGTTTTAGAAAATGAAAATTTTTTGATAATTGTGTGCTAAGGGTGTTTTTAAAATATTTGCCTCGAAAAGTATACAAAAACATTTCTAAAAATTTTAAAAACAAAAACAAACGGGGCTTTTATCTCTAGGTTATTCCTGCAACCACTTTTTCTCCCTTTTTTCTTGCTAAGGTTTATCCAATAGGTTTTTCTTGGTAAGGTTTTATCCCAATTTCTCATCTTGTCTTCACTTACATCTCCATCAACTTGTAAATTTTGTTTTATAATTCAATTTGTTGTTTTTCCAATTCAATTTCTTGTTCAATATGGTTTGGTCAAATGACAAGGTGAATACTATTTCGAAGGTTTGAATATCAAATTAGAAACTAGGCTCAGATAATATTTCATCCTCCATTTACAGAATTTGCAGACTACTAATAATTAGGATTGGACCCGGATCTTGCTGCTTTGAGCCTCCTGCGCATAATCCTCAAGCGTTCCCGTATGCCGGAGATGCTCCTGCACAATACAAATTGGTTTGAAAATAGAGAGAGAGAGAGAGAGAGAGAGAGAGAGACAACAAAGGAAGGTTCACAGTGTAATGGTTGAATACAAGTCAAAGTCATTGGAAGTGTTTCATGATGTCCAAGAAGGAAATTGTTATTGGAACTCACTGACACAAGGCATGACCTGATGAGAATAGCTGAACTTTCTAACAGAGATTTTGCTTGCCAAGATACGTTTAAACAATGAACAAGGTTTTTTCTTCTCAGTTAGCAGCAGGAATATTTCTTTTCTTTGTACCACATAAACAGGCCCAATCATCCATCTCTGTCACTGATATGCCTTCCAAGTACTGTGAGTATTGCTCCACAATATATGGAAGCTGCAAGAAACACATGATTTCAAAAAAATATACATAAATAAATTAAATTCTCCACGAAGGTTAGTGCCTTGACTAAATTATTTTGCTCATGAGAAAATTTGATTTTCCAGCTCTAGCATACTTATAAGAGTATGTTTACTAAATTGCAAATGGGATGGAAAAGGGAAAAGGTTTTGAGGGCAAAAAAAGAAAGAGAGAGGAGATTATTGATTCATTTTAGTGTTTATTTACCTACTAGGAAGTGAAGTTCCCTTTCCAGTGTAAATTGACCAATAGGAATTCTAATGGCACAAGTATTAAAAATACCCTTGTACACAATTATTGGTTAAAATTGAGTTTCACTAAAAAAGCAATTTTGTACTTTATCCCAGTTCAAAGGGAAAAAAAAGAGTGTAAGTTTAGAATTTTTTTTTTTTTTCAATTCCCTAAATAATGTGGGCCCACATGAATAAGTGGCAAAGGGGACACTCCTTTTTCTTTCCTATTAATGATTAGTAAAAGTTGTCCTTTTTTTCTCATCCGAATTTACCTGCTCAGACAGAATACCGGAGAGACCAACAACAGCTCCAGGCTTGGCATAAGAGACAATGACCTCTGCCAAATCCAATAGAGGATTCAGTAGTATATTTGCCACCACAACATCAAACTTCTCTGCCTCTGGCGTCACTTCAATTCCCTTTAAGCTCTCTGTTTCTGCAATTCCAAATGAATTCTTCATTCCCAAGCTGGTTGTTCTGGGAACAAGGTGTAGGTGCATTTTCTCGGGTCCTATGTTGTTTAGAGCGGCATTCTGGCGTGCAGACGCAATAGCTTGGGGATCTATATCAATTCCAACTGATAAGGCAGCACCAAACTGCATTTCCCAGTCAAGATGAGAAGCTAGGATTTGTGAGTAGTTGGCACAATTATTGTTGCATTTTCTTTTTCGAAAGAATTATTTAAAAAGGGAAAGAAAAAGTGGCATGCTATTAGGAACATTGTCAAAAGCATCGAAAAAGGAGGTGCAGAAGTGGATGTGAGCTAAGAAGCAACGCACATTACAAAGTGTTGGACTATTTTTGATATCAGCCACTTGGAAGGTTCACATTTTTGTTGGAAAGTTCAACTAAAAGAAACTTGTATTTATAGGGGACAGCGACACACAAAAACAACCATTTCGTTGGAAAAAGATAATAATCAACTTTACCACGAGCTTACGACTTAATCTGCTTCTAAACTGCCTTTCACTATAAAAAATTTTAATATCTGATTATCACATTAAGACCTAACTATTAATAATCATCTTTGACATCTCTCCATGTTTAAGGAAGTTCCCATGTTCTTTATTTTCAAGAGAGAGAGAGAGAGGGGGAGAGAGAGAAAGGGAGGAGAAGAAAGAAGAAAAAGATAGGAAAATAACCATTTAAGATACTTTAATAATTGGGATAAGATAGTTTCTAAAAGCGGAAAAAAAAATTCTACCAAAGTGAAATTAGATTCTTCCTCGATTTTATGCCTTTGTTTCAGGTTTCTACAGAGCAAAGATTCATGTGAAAAACGAGCTATGATGTAACGTACACCTTTAATGCTGCAATCGCGAGAATTCCAGAACCTGTGCCATAGTCCAAGAAGAGTTCTCCTCCCTTGATCAAGCCGTGAAGCAGCATGAGACACAACTTAGTGGTGGCGTGCTCCCCAGTTCCGAATGCTAATCCCGGATTCAATATTATGTTTGTTGCTTGAAGATCCTATTCAAACAAAAACAAAAAAATGTTATCTAGGTTCTATTAAAGATCAATTTTTACCTTTCTGATCAAAATCTAGATTTGTAGTCCACTACTGTGAATGAATAATATGAACCACGGTTCAAGCAGCAGTTAAAAACATCTATATGTTGAAATCTATAAAAATATAAAGCCTATCAGATTTGACAAACAAGCGGGTTGCTTATGTATGACAAGGAACCATCGCAACAAAAACTTTATAAAACATACTTTCAGATGATCATACCGGGGGAGTTTTCCACTCGGGCACAATCCAAAGTCCTTCTGTTACTTTGACTGGATTAAATGATTCCTGTAAAGATGGTAAAGCAAACACATCTAAAGACTAGAGTTAATTAACAGTTGACAATTTATCAGTACATTTGAAACATATTAAAGTTATTAGCACAACTAAATTTCATATCTAATGCCTTTTGAATACAGGAAAAGATCCATAAATAAGGTACAATAAGGTTAGGTAAAATGATGCTCCAAAGACATAATATAAGTCAGGGTTAGCCCCGTTTGGTATTGTTTTAGAAATTTTTGAAAATGTTTTTGCACGCTTTTTGATGCAAAAGTTTCAAAACACTCTCAGCACAATTCTCAAAAAATACTTATTTTTCAAAATAAAATCATTTTCACTTATTTTGAAAACACTACCAAACAGGCTCTATTTCCCCCACCAGCAAGGTGGACTGATATATGAATTTTATAAGTAGACGCTCTTTCATTAGGGATCAATAATTATTGTTGGAGAAGCGAGGACCCCCTAACACGGGGGTCAATGAAGACAAAATTAAGCATTTCTTTCTCTATACTTCATATAGAATGGCTAATAAAATAAATAAATAAAAAGAAAAAAACATCATATTAGTGATATGCATAAAATGATGAGACTATATATATATAACAAAAGCAACACCCGATCACTTTAATTAGGAGTATGTGATAAAATTAAGAATATGAAAACTTCAAAACAATCCCAAAAAAAAAAAAAAGCAACCTGGGTTTTCTTTATCCAATCATGTTGCTCGCCTACCCTAACTTCATAACTAGGTAGTTCCTTCAAGCCTATGGAATTGGCGGCAAGTGAAATACACGAGTTTATGTCAGGGCCTTCAAAAAATATGGTATTGATACAAATCTGCAACAAAGGTGACACATAAGCAGACCTTTACATAATATTAACTTGTTATATATTCTCTGTTCTCTTGTGTCACCAAGGGATTCGTTAAAAAGGGGGAAAATGTGTTATAATAGATGATACGACTGTCTAAAAAAAATACATGAACATGTTTGACATTCTGGAGATCCTTTGTGTAGTCAAATTGACATAAATATATTGACATGAATGAATTTTAAGTGTTATCCCGAAGTGATATCCAGAACAATGTTTTTTTACGATTTTTATCTTCATTGCCCATAGGTCATTGCTTTCTTACTAAATGTTCTCCAAAGTTCAAAAGAAAAAAAAAAATGACACAAAAACAAACAGAAATGAAATCTAAAACAAGTGACGTGAAATATAAATACTAGTGTGGACACAATGGATTTGTGGGTTCACCTCATCAGAACTCTCATCGGCATCTTTTTCATCAATACTTATGGAACTTGCCCCAAAGCACAAAAGAGCCTCTGAAAGCATATCCTGGCGAGCAAAAAAATGCTTAACGGCTTAGAAAACTTATTTTCATAAATATGCTAGATCAGTAATGTTTAGTTCCATAATATTTGTTAACTCATCAACAGGTTTGCGTGAGATTGGTTCAATGCTAAAGAACATCATTGATGCCGGACACCACAACTCACACGAGCTGTGTTCTATATGCACATGGGATCCACGTGTGACGCATTTCACGTAAATTATGACGCTGGGCATTGTCGATGCTCAATTGCACTCCGAATACAGTCGTCAATGGTTATGGCAGTCCAACAATGACATGCAGACAAGAAATTTTGCACCTATATTTTGAGGACCAACAGAGAAGTAGTTCTCCAAGTGCAATCTTTCTAGGAATGGCATCAAACATTAATCAAGAGAAATGGTTTGTTCAGGAAAAAGTTTACCAACGGTAACCCAATTACTCTAATAGTTTAACAAACACACCATGTAAACAAACCATTCAATAATGTCAAACTAAATAAACTCACTTTAGTGACATAGTCTAAATTCCAGCTGAAAATAGAAGTAAAGTACGAATTTTGAGAATGTTAAAGAAATTTGCTCATCAACCCAAAATGGGCAATTTGATTTATTTGCCTATGCACTTTCTTCTCCTTTTCCTCCACTCTTTTTAAAATTTTCCCTTCTTTCTTTCACAGCAATCAAACGAGCCAAAAAGCAAATGAAGATAAACCCACCTGTAATAATATACACAAAAGACAAATAAAATTGAAAGAAAGAAAGAAAGAAAGAAAGAAGCTAACCGCGACATCTTTGTGACATCTAATGTGGACTGAGAAGTAAGAAGAAACGGAAGACTGCGCTTGGGAATGAGAAGTGTTCGAAGAGGTTAAGGAAGAAAAAGAAGCAGAGATATTTGGAGAAAACCAAATGGGTTTGGGTTTGTTTAGCTTTGTGGGTTGTCTGGGAGTTGTAAGGGAAAAGAGGCGAAGGAATAAAGAAGAAGAAGGGAAAGAGGAGCGAGAGAGTTTGTGGACGTTGCGAGAGGTTAGAGTTACAGTGCAGGACAGGCGTTTGAGGAAACTACCGCTCCACATTCTCCGGCTTCCTTTCTTCGTTGTGCTTGTGTGGTAGTTAACGTTGTCCACGGACGCTTGGGGACTACACCACCGACTAGCTCAAATATGCACCTTGTGTTTTTGAACCGTCTACACCTTACACTTCGGTTTGAAACTTCGATTGTGACTCATATTTAAATTTAAGCATTACAATATATAAAAATTTTATACGACGATAATTTTTTATTTTTTATTATAATTGTAGTTGTTAAAAATTTTATAGTTATAATCAATGGTATGAAACTAAAATTTTAAATACATATAATGTAAAGCAAAAAATAGATTATAATATAAAGCTTTCATAAATTATAATATTTAAACCTATTTTTTTAAATTTAAACCGCTTTGTCACACATAAACATGTGTTTGCTTTGTTGGTTTTTTGTTCAAAGTGCTTTTAAGAATTCTAAAAACAATCCCAAACTAGACTTAAATTGTGATGATTTAAACCCTTTTTTTTGTTTAAACAGAAAATTCAAATTATATGGTTTAAAGTGCAATCCAAATTGGTATTTAGATATGCAGTTAAAATATCAATTAACAGTAAATTTGAACTAAATTTGTGTTTAAATAAGTATTGAAAAACTATAGTTTCAAACTTGGAAAAATTGAAAAATAAATATAAATATTAAAAATTTTAATTGAAAAATGAATATGCAATAATAATGTTAAATTATAAATACAAATATTAAAGGAAATCATCCTTCAATATTGGTTCCAAAATGTTAAAATGAGAGTGGAGTAAAGTTCTAAGTTGAAATACTGGAATAACAAATAACACATTTGATGTGTTATTTTATTTTGTGCTCTAATATATAATTTTATTTCAAATGTTATTTTAGATGCTACTTATCTAGTGGAAACCCCCATCAATTGTACACTTTTTTCACAACCGTTAGATTTTTTGGTCAAAATCACTTTTTTACGACTTAAGACAAATATCCATTAGCTGGTATATTTTTCGATTCCTACTAGAGAAATTGCTTAATTATTAAGCTTTAAAATTTATAAAAGCAAATATTTAATATTAAAATAACGAAGCGGGAAAATTTGAAAAAGGCTATCAAAAAATTTTAATTGAGTAAATGGCCTTTTTTTTTTGGCACAAAAATCAAGCTTTTTTTGGGCAGGGAAACTGCTCCAGTTTTTTTGAAAAAAACCTCAACATAATAAAGAAAATAGTCTAGAGCACGAAAAGAACCTCAACAGGATGAAAAAAAATCCAGTTTTTCTACGTAAAAAGCTTGATTTTTTGATGCCAAAAAAAGAGAGGCCATTGACCAAAATTTTTTTTTTCATAAAGTCATTTATCCAAATGCCCCTAAGGAAGCTTCATGGTGGAAAAGATTTTATTCTCTACCAGTAAAGAATGATCCAACTGTCCATTATTCTTCCTCCTCCCTTCTCTAGTTCCACCATATCCACCGTCAGACCCAGTCATCGACGAGCCCTTTTTTTAATAAAATATCAAAACTATTTTGATTTTTCATTTTAACTTCTCCACCATTGGACCTAAACCCTTCCCCTGACGATGGTGCTGGTGTTTACTATGACCCATCAAGGGCTTTTTTTTTTTTTTTCCCTTTCTAACTTGTAAGAGAGACCCACAAAAACGGCTCCTCCATATTATGTATCAAAACCAATGTTTACGAAGAGGGCAAAAAAGAGAGAGGGAATGAGGAAAATATCAGCTTTTTGAAACTTTTTTTTAAAGAAAATATCATATTTTAAAAATATTTGTACTAAATGTTAGATTTACAATATACACAACTTATTTATTATCTAAATAAGTAATAAGAAATATTTACATTGTAAACAATAAAGCAAATATATTATTTACACTATAAATTCATTTATTGTGTAAATAAGAATTATTTACACTATAAATTCATTTATTGTGTAAATAAGAATTATTTACACTATAAATAAAAATGTAGCTAAATTATTTAAATCATAAATCGACTTTGCTACAAATATTTTTAAAACTTGACATTTATTACAATTAATTTTAAAATAATAGCACATATTATAATTTTTGAAAAAAAAAAAACATGTTAAAATCCAATACTAAAGAAACTTGATCATGGGTGAAGTTAAAACCAAAGTGTGTGTTTATGACCAGCTATATTATGTGACTAAGCTCAAACAATAGTACCCAATTAATTGCTACAAATATTTTTGAAATAATATTGCTACAAATATTTTTAAAACTTGACTTTATTATAGTTAATTTTGAAATAATAGCATATATTATAATTTTTGGAAAAAAAACATGTTAAAATCCAATGCTAAAGAAACTTGATCATGGGTGAAGTTAAAACCAAGGTGTCTGTTTATGACCGGCTATATTATGTGACTAAACTCAAAAAATGGTACCCAAAATAAGGATTAGTATAGTTGCAGGCATAACTTAAGGATAAAATCACATCTGATTTTACACAAAGGTGAAGAGTTTAAATCTTCCACTTTAAGTTAAAAAAATAATGATTAGCAACACATAAATATGTTATTGGACCATAAAAATTAAAATCGTACCTAGGATTTGAAAATAGAGAAGAACCTAACTTTGAGATGCAAAATTAAAAAATAAGAAAAATAAAATCTCACAAGAAGATTTTCATTTCCATTTTTTTCTAGGAATTCTTTGAAGTTTCTTCTTCGAGCTTACTTTCCCTTCAAATCTCTTGACCACCCTATTGTACATGTTCTTGAAGTTAATCTAGGAAAGGAATATAAAGAGGAGAAATTATAATGATCAACTCAAATCGAGATAAGAAATAATAGAGCTTTAAGAAGACGATAGTAAGCAAAAATCAATGAGATCTATAGTTGATGTTTCCTTGCTCATCGTCTGATCTATGAAGTAGATCGAGAGTGGTAGAGGGAGCGAAGCTGCCTGTGATGAGCGCCACGGAGTTAGGTCTAACGACGGCGATGGGTGGAGGGGCTGGAGCTGATGATGGCAACAATAGAGAATCTCGTCATTTTTTTTTTTTTTGCTTGGATGTGTTTCTAGGTTTAGGATTTTAGGGTTTGTTTAAGTATACATATTTTGTACTCCACCAGTGAAGAATTTTAGTGCTCCTTACCACAACTTTTCCCATTAAAACAACTTAAAAGTGAAAATGTTATTGTAATTAAAAAGAAGATTCATGTTTTTATAAAAAAAAGAAGATTGATGTAAAAACCTATAAGAATTAAATATCAAATTGCTCATATAGTAAACTTGGTAGTAAATTTACTAACAAGTTTAACATGAGATAAATTTGGGACAAAAAACGGCACTGTATTAGAGAGTGTTTTCTTACACTTAAATGCTAAAATTTGACATTGATATATTCAAAGACGAAAATGTTGATATTGATAGAATTGTCAAGGTTTTGATTTATGGATAATGTTGACAAATTATCGATGTTGACGGATATCTCAAGAAAAACATATATCTTGAAAAAAACGTAATTTTTTTCCTTAAAACTTTACAAAATACTAAAACAATTAATATTAATTAATTTGAACCAAGTTAACGTCATAAATAATACATTTTTTTGTCTAATGTTAGAGTTCTATCTCATAGTATAAAAGAAAATCATTATAATTATATATTGATTATGATTCTAATATTATTTCACATACTCAAGCAAAACAAGATACAATAATATACTAGAGTAACAATCCCACAGGCATTGTATAAGGAACAACAATAACTCACCCTAATAGTAAAAATATGCATCTATATTTAGTTGATATGAAGCTTAAAACTTTGTAGGAAAAAAATGTGAAGAATTTTATGAATATATTATTTGGAAAAAATAAGATTAAAGTTATGAGTGTATTTTTCGAAGAAAAAAAGTAGAAAATTAAAAATGAATTCTATTACTAAATCTTAAATTTTCAATGTGAAATTCTAAACTATTTATTTAAAAAACATAATTTTTTTTATAATGAAAATATTAGTCATATGTTATTGAAAGCTAGTTGGATGCCACGTGAGATTAATTTTATAAGTTTTATCCTGCGTTAACGTTTATATTACCATTTTATTACTCTTTCTAATTTATTCGTAGAGGTTTTAAGTAGTTGTTGATACACATTTAGCACTAATGTTATATTTGCTGAAATGAAACGGCGGAAGGAAAAAAGTTGTTTAATAGGGAGGAACAAAATGAGAGAAAAAAGTATATTTAAAAAACACATTGTAAATTTGTAATAACTTAATTATAGAGGAGTCTTTAGCAAAAAAGCTCAAGGGGGTAAAGAGAAGCAAGCAAGAAAAGATACAAGCTAAAAAAATTAAATAAGAAAAAGTGGGAGAAAAAAGAAAAACAAATGACGTGACACTTATCAAAGGTAGAAAGTTCTTCAATAAAGAGTTTTGTTATTTTATATATGTATAGGTATAGAAAAAAGTAATAATAAAAAAGTCTTCCAAAATTATTTTTTTTGCAAAAAAGATAGAATTTTCGGAGTTTTGGCTATTTTGTGAAAATATTTTTGATATTCATAGATATTCACCTATATTGAGGATATTTGTGGACATTATAAACATGTTACTGAAAGAAAAATTCTTCATCTTATATTTAAGTTGAGACTTTAAAATATAAATATTGTTGTATCAATACAATGTTGTATTAGAGATATTTTAACATTTAATAAATACCGTCTAATATTAGCAACATTGTGCATTATAGGTAATAAGGAATTGATCCGAACGCTAAATTTGAGACCTTTTCACTTAAAATAAACAATAATTTGTGTGTGTATACTATTAGGGAAAATCAATTAAATACAAAACCATTTTTTGAGAGTAAAAATCCTTCTTCTTTTTTTTTTAAACACAAATAATGTTTTTTTTTTTTCCAACTAGAAAAACGACGTTTTTAATTTATTATTTTCTTGGCAACTTAGCCACACACGAATTAAAGCGAGACGCGCAGAGTCCATTGTGGGAGGTTAGTGCGGAATTTCCCTTGGCGATGGCGTTCTCGCCGAACCCACTGTCCCTCAGCGTTCCGGAGGCAGCCTTCGAGTCATGGCTCCGCGACAGTGGCTACATCGAACTCCTCGACGAGCGCACCTCCGACCTCCACCGCCTTTCTTCTTCTTCTTCTTCCTCTTCCGCCGCCGCTGTCGCAACCTCTGCTTCGACCTCCGCCTCCGCCGCCACGACCACCGTCACCGGCTTCTTCGTCTCGCTCTTCTCTCGCTTCGTCACGTTCCTCTCGCTCTTCAGCTTCAATCCTTTTGCCAAGCTCTCCTCCTCCGACTTCTCTGATCAGACGCCGCCGTGGACCTCTGCCTTCTTCGCCTCCTCAGACGCCTACTCCTTCCCTTCCTCCGCCTCTCAGGCTCGCCTCCGCGTCCAGGAGAACGTCAAGCGCTACGCCCGCAACTACGCCTCTCTCTTCATCCTCTTCTTCGCGTGCACACTGTAACTCTCTCTCTAAAATTGGGGTTTTCGAGCAAAAAATTGAATTCGTTGTCTATTTTAGGCGAATTTGTTGTTTTAATCGTTGAATAGATAAATACTTTTAAGCTATGGAAATATGAAATTAGAAAAGAAAGTTTCATTTCTGCATTGAAATGTTCTGGTTTTGTAAGAATTGGGAAGATGATAATAAGTCAACCGAAGGCTTTGTTTGCCAGGGGGAAGAGGTGGTTGTGATTTTTTTTTTTTTCCAGTTTAGGATTAGTTTCGGAGTTCAATAAAACTATCATCATTGTCTCAATTCTCAAACTTTTCTAGGCCAGTACCATCAAAGCACCTCTTCCTTTTTCCCCACCTTTGGTGCTCCAGTTATGGACCAAACTTAAAGAACCTATCTAATAAAATTTGTTTTCTCTGATCCTTGCAGGTATCACATGCCAGTTACTCTCTTTGGCATGATATCTTGTTTGGCACTATGGGATGGTTTTAAGTTTTGTAGCAAGAAATGGGGGTTGAATCGTTATCCAATTGCTCAAGAATGTGTGGTTCGTCTAGCCCAATGCGGTGAGTTTTTTAGTTTTTTTGTTTGACTTTGCTGTATATTAAGGCGATTTCATCTAGCTATTCTAGGAAAGACGTTTATCTGTGCATTTGGACCACTCAAAAATTTAACGGCTTCATGATTGATTTATACTGCCATCCTCTTTCTTGCACTTGTTTTTCTTTTGCTTGCTTACCTTCAAATAGGGCCCCTAGTTAGAAGAGGAAAATAAATGCTGGGTACGTCATCACGTCTGAATTGGGGTAGAAAGGGCACATTGCTAGATAATTTCTTTCTTGGGCAACCGTCTAAGCTGGAATAGCTTCCCAAGCTATGTATTGATAAGGAATCCATGAAAAAAAAATTCCAATGATTGTTATTACATAAGGTAATTTACCTTTTTTATAGCCTGTGTTTTAGGTTTATTCAAACATTATACCTTCGGTTTTTGACTTTATCAAATGTATACCTTTAGATTAGATTTATTATACAAATTTATACCTGTTCTTGAACAATCTTTAGTTTTGACCCAAAAATTGCCGAAAATAGCCTTAAATTGAAAAATAAGAGAATTTTAAGAACTAAAAAAAACTTCATACTAAGGTTTTTGACTTCAAAAATGTATAAAATGCACTCAAAATTGGTGTTTTGTGTGTTTTTTCCCCTTATTCTTAGAAAGTTTTAATTTTTTTTTATCTTTTATTGAAGGATAATTTGGTTATTTTAAAGGTTAAAATCAATTATTGATTGAGTTAAGGTATAGATTTGTGTATTAAATCTAATCTGAAAGTATACATTCGATGGGATAAAAAACCAAAGGTCTAGTTTTTGAATTAACTTAAAACAGAGGGTATAAAAAGACAAATATCCCTATTACATAAGCCGGAGATCTTCAATGGAGATAATCCTATGCACGTTAGTATGTGCACGGGTGGATGAGGTGTAATAGATTATATTCGCTTTGTCTGATACAAAGTGAAAGAATCTCAGGTATCTCCATAATTAAATTAGTGTAGTTTGTTCTTTACCCGCCTTTGATTTTGTTTGAGCTAAGCTAGTACAAAGTCCTGCGCTCTCCTATCCTTCAGTCCAAGGGGTCTCCTTTATGTCATGCGGTTTATTGGCAACAAATTAAGATTTTTTTGTTATAATTATTTTTTTCATGAAGCGCCTTTTGTGAGGCAAGTTGCCGTACTTGTACAGGCGTTTGCTTTTTTAAGATTGGTGGATTTCCAATTTCCACGTGGTTTCGAGGAATTTTCTCCGGGTTCCAAGAATCAGATGTTTTTGTTAATATTATTCTCTCCTCAGCTGTGGAATTCTTTTTGAAAATCTCTTTCTTCATTTATTCCCTTTCTACCCCATCCTCGTTCTTCCTTTAATAATCTTAGATTTTTGGTAAGATTTGGAATTCTTTTTGAACATCTCTTTCTTCATTTATTCCCTTTATTCCCCATCCTCGTTCTTCCTTTAATAATCTTAGATTTTTGGTAAGATTTGGTCATGCTTTTGTAACATTTATTGAATCTCATGTTTGCAGTCGGTGCTGTTATTTTGATATATTCGAACGTTCAAATGGCTCTCTTCTGTGCACTGGGCGTCAGCTATGCAGGTCACTGTCAAATATATATGCCTTTTCACTTCTTGGAACTCCTTTTACTCTGCATGAGCTGTTCTTATTGTTACCATTTTTTGTTGATTAACAGCCATGATTCTGCATGCTGCATTTCGAAAGCTGACTCCTGCAAAGCAACGGCCCCGAGCAAGATGAAAGTGGTGGTTCAAGCGACTAAAGCAAAATTCATGTTTGGCTATGTAGTCCAAGGCATGTATCCTGCAGACACGATTGGTATAGCTTCATAGTGCAAGTATGCAGGGAAAAAACTGGTGCTTCCGGTGCCAGAATGTGGGGGGTCAGGAAGATGGTTAAAAAATTCGATGCTTGCACGAGCTTCTTTTTAAAATTCCGTACAGGTTTTGGAGTCAGACGAAGTAAAGCCCTGTTATTTTAGCTCACTAATTATTGAAAAAGTCTTCATATAATTACCCTTGAAAAAACATTCTTCAGATAATGAGTGGTTGAAGGTGAGCCCGACGACTTGGCGGCATTGTAATCTAATGTCTCTTTTTAATGGTAATCAAATGTCTATTGGATTGATTATATAATTCTGTTTTGTAATCTATTGGTCTAATTATGAGTTCCAATAATGAACACTGCTCGCGTCTTTGAGCAAAAAACTGTCGTCATTTAAAAGAACAATGACAATAATTTTCGAGTTTAAATAAGAGAATAGGGGACGTTGTATGTGGAGAATATCCAAACTAGATATGGTGTCTTAAACGAATGAGAACTGAATAGAAAAGCTCAAAAGGTAGTGACAGATCCTTAGTCTAAAATAAATAAATAAATAAATAATAGAGACAGCTTCAAAAAGACCATAATTAATGGTAAAAAAAAGTTGCTTTTGATGAAATTACAACGATAAAAATGTCATTGTATCAAGCCCTTCTAATTATACAGCAATGTTGCCACCTTAAAACCAACGGAAAACTGTTATGATGGAAAAATTATAACCAAAATAATAATGATACGAATATCAAAATTAAACAGATAATAACTACACAGTTTCTTACAAATGTTATGTACATTGAATCAGGGGCAAAAAATGCTCAAACGAGAATCACGCTACATTGTCAAATATGTAGAAGCTGTTGGAGTGCTTCTAAGCTGGGTTGAGATCTCTTGAAACTTGGCCTTGCCATCTACAAAATTATGTTTCCCAAATTATATGCAAGCCAAGACGAAGTAAGTAGGGCCAGTTTTGCTTTCTATAGAATTGAAAACACGCACATGCGCACACGCACCAAACTGCAGGCACATACTTGTATGTGAAGTTGTAAACTAATGTTGACAACTTTCGACATTGCTCATTGTTTAGAGGATCGAATTCTTTAAGGAAAAATGATAAAAGGGCATCAGTAATGCCCGACACCACAACTCATATAAGGTATGTTAAACCCAAGTAGGAGCTATTCTATGTGAATTGTAATGTCGGATACCACTGACACCCAATACCACTGTTCATCTTTAAATGGGGTAAACTTGTATGGTTAATAAAAGCAAGGCATAAGAAGTTGATGCAACAACATAAAGGCGGTGTAACACAACTCCTTGGCAAAGAGAATGAGAAAAGAATGAGAAAAACCAGAACAATTCAGAAGTATTTCTCATTCTTTTCTTATTCCTTTTTTTTCCCACCTTCGCTTTCTTAAGCAAGTATCACATTGATGTTAGATCATTTTGTTGCCTGTTAGACTTTAAGGGTCTACAAGTATCACATTGATGTTGGATCATTTTGTTGCCTGTTAGACTTTAAGGGTCTACCATTTTACTGGATCAGTCAACCGAACACCTACGAAAAACATTTCCCTTTCCTAAAATCAAAATGCTCTACCAGTGATGCACAGTTTTGAACAGTCGTCAGAATTATATCAACCAAAAAAATAGGTAAATTAGTGGACCTGATGAAGATCTGAGGGTCCAAAACTATGCACCATTGGAAGGGTGTTTGTTTGTAACCGCCATAGAATTCCCCTCGAACAAATTGTTAAGAAAGACATACTAAAAAAATTATTATTTACCAACCTTGAGAGCAAAAATCTTGCAAGTGAACTTAAATTCGCATTTGACTGAAACTCCTTATTCTGCTGCTTTTTCTTGTTTTCGGCTTCTGCATTCGCATTTTGTGTTTCTTCGGAAGCTGTCTTACCCTTCGCGAAGAGATAAGCGGCCAGCTCGTGCAAATCTTTCAATGAGGATTCCTTTGAACTGTAGAGAGTTTTGTACGCGTTAGTCTCGAGAATGTAAACACCAAATAGCCTTTTTATTTAGAGCTGCAAGCCAGAAGCGGACAAGTAAAATATGGAACTTTTTGAACCTTGCCAATTGATGAAGCAACCTGCTGATAAAAACTTCGCAAGATCCCGGCTTCAAGCGCTCCATATTGATGAGAGAATTGGAAACGGCACTCACAATGGGCCCTTGTGGATCATCAGCAATGGCCTATGTTGTACACAGTGGTGGAACATGCTATATTAAAATCACATATGTTCCATTCTAACTCGGATAGTTACGCATGCTAATGATTAGTCTGCTCACGCAAAAGCCTAAATGAAGCTAGTGACAGCCCTAAATCGCTAAGTTTCTCACATTATCTATCCTTGCTACAGAAATTGACCCACTAAAAAAAAAAGAATAACAAACAGAGCCGAGGAATAAGATTTACCATGTACTATTTTCAGTTCGTCAAGCTAATTTATGGGGGAAGCTATATGTAAAACACCATCAAACTCGTGGGTTTATTTATCTAATTGTACCTTTTGGTTTGGGTTTTCTCAAAAAGAATATCCACCACTATTTTGCATTTAAAAGGCAAAATTGTACCTTTCCACGGTCAACACTTTTTGTTGAAACAAGAAACTTTATTTTATTATAAAAAGATTATGTACAATCACAAGAGGAAGCGACATCCCCTTTGAGAAAAAAGAAAAAATTACAAAAGATTAGACCAATTCCTAAGTCTGAAAGTCGACAGCTATCGAAAGCCTCGTCTTCATGGTAAATACTTGACCTTGACCTTTGAAATTACCAATTAACCTTGGTGGGACTAATTTGATGGTAAATATTTGCAGCAATCAAAAACCAAGTGTCATTGCCATTAAGATTAATCTGGTAATTTTAGAGGTCAAAATCGAGTGGTGCTTGAGAAAAGTTAAGGATTTGCCCATTAGATGTAATCTGATGGTATACATTTGCAGCAATTAAAAACCAAGTGGATACTTTTGAATATACCTAAAACACAAGATACAAAAAGTAAAACAATTCCTATTGAACACGTAGTCAATGCCCTTTAGTCTTGGTTAAATAAGCATGCAGAGCAATTGCATGGGCCTAAGAATTTATTTGGAATTCAAAACTTTAAGAGAATATGCTAGCAAAACAAAACTAGCAGGTTTAAATTTCATGGGTAATTCTTAGTTTGTTATGTTTCCAGTAAATTCTTCAATCAAATAGAAGGAACTTTTTTGGTTGCACTTTCGTTCCCAGTTCACATACACTGAAGTTGTTGACAGCACTGCTAACTCTATGTCTCAGAAAACTTTTTAGCCTGGTCCCCACGGCTGGCTTTAGTTTTTATAGGTAAATAAATTACATCCTGAAGATGTCGAAAGAATCCCACTCGAGTTCACAAATATAAAGTAGTCTTGCCACGACAAAAAGCAAAGACAATAAACACAACCACACGGTTAAGTTACATCTAGCATACAGCTCATACAAAATGGTATTGGTGCAAGTTCATGAGTGACAGTAGGATTACCTCTTTTAAAGAAGGGATAAGCATGGCTGATAATGGCACAGATGACGATACTACTTTTGCATTTTCTTCCTCATCGCTTCCTTCTCGTGCTCTTGGAATTGCTTTCGGTAGATCAAAGTAACCATGGGAACTTCTGGTGGAAAAAAAAAAAAATCGGAAGAATTTTATGAAATAAGCAGCCATTTAGAAAAATAAATAGATAATGACCCGTATACTAGTACCATGCAGAGATAACATATTTACCTAGAAGAATCAGAGCTATTTGTCATCTGATCCTTTTTGTTTTCTATGCCGTCATAGTTGAATTTGCCCAAGGCAGACCTTTCTCTGGCATTCCCTTTCCTGAATCCTCCTTGCATTGCAGCTTTTGCCTATATTAATGTTATTGTTAACCAAAAATAAAACGTTCATCACTATAGATCATGAAAACCAAAGGTAACATAGGCTCATCTATTTTACACAAAAACAAACTGTTATTCCAGAAGCAAAAGTTTTGGAAAAGAAAAAAATTCCAGTCGAAAAGACAAGATATAGCATATCTCAGGATTCCTAATTGTGTTTTAGATTGTGCTTATTTCTATGTGTCTATATATGTCAGGAAACAGAATTTCTTTATTTACTGCATTTAACGATTTTAGTTAATTTTTTCTTCATTACACGAAAGGAAAACCTTATAGCATTTTTTTTTCCTTTCAATTCTAAAAGTTCCAAAAATCAAGGGATTTATTGATGAAACAAAGAAAAATAACCTCTGCAAGGTTTGTAGCACTGTCTTCAAGCGAGGCATTTGAAGTTCTCTCTTGAATTCCAAGCCTGGATTTAGGAGTTCTTGGAGAGTCAGAATCATCATGCTGGCTGCGGAATACAACAGTTCCACTTGCAGGAGCATCTTCAAAGGAAGCATATGCGCTGCCAGACTAAACAATAGGTGGATAGCTTATTCAATAAAAAGGCAAGCAAAGCAAATGAGAATTTACTATAAAATCTTTACTTTAGAATTGTAATGCAGAGAAACCATACCAAAGAGTTCTGATCATGAAAGTGTGTAGATGATGGAGATCCTTTTGGTGTTCGTATGATGACAGTTCCTGACCCACTGACAGACATTTCTTCCTGAAAATAACATAGCTCAGATAGCTAAGAGAAAATAAATATGTCATACATTACAAAAGATGCATAGGCATTCAAACAAGCAAACTTGGCTGACCTACATTTTAGTTAAAATAACCCATCAGTTTTGTTACTTAGGGAGAAATTTTGATGGGTAGAAAAAACTAAAAGTTGCGAAATATAGTATGATATGAAATGGGAACATTTTGCTTATGACGAACAAATAGGTGTCCGCGATATCCTTGAAAACTTTTCATGTAATATGCCAATTTATTAGGTTTCAATCCTGCCCATGTATGGTGCAACCCTTTTTTTGGTGGGGGGAAATTAGGCATTTAAACAAAAAAAGACAGTAAAAAATGTGAGCGTAAGAAGGATAAATAATCCTTATCAGCCTAATAAAGCAAACTGTAAAAAAAAAAAAAAAAAAAAAAAAAAAAAAAAAAAAAGAAAAAAACCCCACAAATAAACTTATTTTAGACAGAACCAAGAAAGCATAAGATCATACTCCCACAAAAACCTACCTTATAGCAAGTCAAACAACCACAACTATTTGCAAATTTAGCATTTAGAAATCACCTCGAATGTTTCTAAATTCAACATTACCAATTTTAAAGATCAAGTTGCTAATATTAGCAATACTGAGAACTGAATACTTAGCCCACCTTTAATTTAAATTTTAATAAAATGTTCTCTGATTTTATAGTTCAAAAATTACAGGCAAACACAACAACGTGGTATACGATACCGGGACAAATAGTCTTACATCTTCATAATTGGTATCTTTATTTCTAGCATCTTTCCCAAAAGAATCTTCAGGCGCATTTCTAGATACTGACAAGCCTCGACTCCCACTCTCTGAAAGTCTCCCAGGGGAAGCCTGATTATATAGAACTTCTAGCTTTCTTTCTCTAATTTGAGGTGGTTTTATAGAGCTTCTTACTGTACCCGTACTTTGTGAACCACTAATACTGAAATCCCATCCGGCATTTTTCAAGGTTTTACCCTGATTACTGCAAATCAGAACAAGTCAGTTAGTATTCATCCTGATCATGACCAAACAACTACTGATAGAAATCCACAGTGAGAAGTGACCTACCAACACAATCAATCAGCACAAAACCAAAACAAAATCAATAGTATTAAGAAAACCCACCTAGCTCGGACAGTTTCGTCTATTAAATTTCTGTTAACCTTCATGGTGTCAGATGTCTCTCCCATAGCCTTAAGACCATTTCTCGAGGTATCTGTATCTTCCTTTATTTGGTACTTCGGACGCTCTCTGTCAGCGTCACAGAAATACGGCGTCAATACTGTGCTAAATTATAAGCTATTAATGCTCAAGACAAATAAATAATCAGATTACTGTTAAAGAAGCTACAAAAACCAACACTTGAGGTGCAACAGGATGTTTTCAGCTCCCTTACACCTCATATCTGTGTCTAGCACAGACCCAGGTCAGAATCTTTGGAACTATCAGTGCTCACTCCAAGAAAAAACTTTGGTCGGTACTATAGAGAACTCAAAGAAAATGTAGCACCTTATTCTCTCTAAAAGCCTTGGACTCTTCCTCACATTCCTAATAAAACGATGCTTCGAAAGTTCCTTGGCACTTGGTCGCTGAAAGTGAAAACAAGGGGGGCAATGAAACCGTAAGAAGGCTTACATAATGCGTGATGAATCCATAAACATCCAAGTCCATATCAAATTTCAAAAGATCTTGGAAACAACAAACCGGTATAAAGCCTTTTGTATATTATACTGACACAAGAAACCGAAAGACTTTGTTTGCAGAGAAAAAAAAAAAAAAGAAAAAAAAGGAACATATGGCATAGACACAAAGGACAAGTTCATGAGCTCCCTCCATCTTAAGGGCACAAATTAAAACAAAAATGTATATTTAATGTTGAACCTAACGCTTACCTCAGCAGGTACTTTCTTCAAACAAAGCGATACGAACTCTTTCATAGGGCGAGAAAAGTGTTCATCCAACTGCTCAACAAATAAAAAACAAAAACGTTAAATTCACTACGTCTCCATCTGTTTAGATAATATCTTGTCATTCTCAATGTCCAATCACTTGCAACAAGCCAATTGGAGTCTGGAGAATGTTTAAAAGATCAATTTGAGAGTGGTGTAAGAGAGTGTGATAACCTGAGGTGGGTTTTCTCGAGGTATAATGAAAAGAACTCGCATTGGGTGAAGATCAGCAAGTGGAGGCTCCCCTTTTGCCATCTCTATAGCAGTGATACCCAAAGACCAGATATCTGCCTGCATGCAAAGGGTTGCCAAGGATCAATGCTAAGCATACAAAGCAAAGCAAAGAGAATGAGGTCCTAGGAAGGGCAATGACAACAGCAAGGGAGGGATGTCGTCGGAGGCGTAAATAAAGCAACACAAGATACCTTCTCATTGTATCCTTCTGAATTCTGAATTACCTCTGGTGCCATCCAGAAAGGTGTTCCTACAAACGTCTGGTGTTGTTAAACAAATTAGTACATTCCAACTAAAAGAAGGTTTACAAAAAATACCATTAGCGAGGAGAAGAAACAATAGTGGGTGTTAAACATGCATGAAAATGAGACAAAATAGAGAACTCATTCACCAGCAATTAAACAAACGCGATTAAGAAATATGTTATTCTCACAGACTAAATGAACTAGATAAAAGTATAGCAGTTTGTAAAGTGAGCTGCCAACTAATAAAATTCTAAAGTTGAAATTGAAGCTCCTTTTGCAAAAAATAACTTAATTAGCCATTTAGTCTTAACTTGACCAACAATAGAGAGTAAATTTCATAATGATGTTACCTTCCTCCTTGATATTGTCCTTGTTAGTTGTGCAGAAACACCAAAATCAGCAACCTGTCAAAAGTCAAAGATGAAACACTAAAAGACTTAAAGCAAACAAACTTGATTGCAACCTTTGATGTATATTCATCTTATAAAACTTTACATTAATTAAGGCCCATTTAACCATGAAAAATACCTTGACATCACCGTTTTCGGTCAATAAAATGTTTGCAGCTGCAACAATCATCACAAAAAAATGTTAGCTTCAAACAAAAATGAATTGCACCAGGTGCATTTCAACAACTTTTTTTTATGAAGATAAATAAATAAATAAGATGTGATCCTGCAAGAAACATGGACACTTCCAAGCACAGGATATCAATGGCCCATTTGGCTCAAAGGTTCGAATAGAAAGTTTGAAGAGAGAATCAAATTTTTGTGAGAGAGAACTTTGTAGCAAAAAGGTTTAAACTGTAGTTGAACCTATGAGACAAACGGTGCACAAATATTTAAAGCTAGTCCTCCTAATTAAAATTTTAAGCTCTTTTTTTTGTCTCTCTCTCTCTCTCTCCCTCTCTCTTAAAACATGGAATAAAGTAAACTATGAAAGCAGCAAACCTTTGATATCTCTGTGAATTTTCCCCTCATTATGTAGATATTCAATTGCATGCAGCAAGTCCCGAAGAATACAAGCAATTGACATTTCATCTAATGGTGGACCAGATTGAAGCTGCAGGGAACAAAATGTTATTAGCTTCAGGAAGAATATGCAGAGGCTAACTGACTTATTAGTCATATAAAACACATCACAAAAAAGAAGCAGCATGTAAATAAAATATCATGTCAAAAAAAATTCCTTCGCAGATGCCTATGCATGTGCTATATTGCCACAAAAAGTGTAAAAATTGCATATTTGATATGTTCTATTTTGTGATCTGATGCATAATGCTATTGCATATGCCACATCTACTTCTTGTCATAAATTTTAAACTTTTTAAGAATAATTTGAAAATGGCAATGTTGTAATTGTTAATTGAAAAGGTCAACACATGAACCAATAGCAACCAAATGCCAAAATTTGGTATATAATTTAATTGGTGTCAAACTTGGCATAGCACTTGCCAAATTTAACCCTAAAATAGCATTGTATTGGAGTGGTTTCCTACCCAAACGCCAAAATTTGACATTGACAAATTAATTTGGAACTGCATCAGAGGTGCTCTAATATAAGCAAATTTAGCTCGAAAATTTTAAATAGTTAATCTTTCTTCACTGGCATAAAGATCCGAGTCCGTAGAAATTCCATTCGCATGGAAAATTGTAGAAGCAAGTATACAGAAGTAACCTACTAGGTCAGCAACAGAACCACCAGCCATGTATTCCATTATTATCCATAGTTTTGTCTGGTTGAGATAGGAACCATAGTACTCTGTAATATAAGGAGAGCGACATTGTGACAACACAGAAATTTCCTGGCACAAAATTAAGACAAGTTAATGATTTTATCTTCTGTACTTGTCATGTAAAAGTTACCAATTGATGAAGAATATGAGGTAGTACCTTCTGAATGTCCTCAATCTCGTCCTCCCTGCAATGGAAAATATATAAAAACCAACTTTAGAAGTGGCCGAGGGCATTACAAAATAAATAGAAAATAGCATACATGGGAGAAGCAAATTTCACTATCCAAGGAGATTATCTATACAAACTATTCACTATCCAAGGAGATTATCTACTTTTAAGTTTGTACGGCAAGAAATAAAACCAGAGCAAAACATAGTTCCATTGTCCACCATTTTCTAATACAAGGCCCTTAAAATGAACAGCAAGGCAAAATCATGATCGTTGATAAGATAAGTTTGTATATCATCATGCTCGACAATGGATTCACAAAACTCGGTAACTTTTCACCCAGAACATTCATTGTGATCAGATTGAATCTTACAATTAATTTCACATGACTCTTTAGCCGTTTTCTTAGGCCCCTCGCATTGCAACTGTCAAATTACTTAATCAACCAATAAGAAAATAGCAGCTAACATTCACCGAGTACTAATCCGTTTTGGTTTGCATAAATTACAAACTGCCCTTTCGGTTTGGCTTGTATTGTTGCCTCTAAACCCGGCCAAACCAAGCAGCAATCATTTTCCCCACTCTCTCTTCCACATTGAACAAGGGGTCTTTCACGTAATTGTTCGCTCAAAAGCATAGAGGCCTAGTTTGTGACTGATGTGCTTTTAAGAGAAGCACCTACTTTTGCTTAAAGCAAAAGTACAAGAAAAAGCAAAATCTAAAAGCTACAAATTTTGGCTTCTCCGAAGAACTAAAAAGTGCATTGGTTTTTATGCAAAGTGATTTTGTAAACTTTTACCAAACACTATAGCCACATCATTTTTATTTTTGTGCAAAGTGCTTTTAGGAGTTCTAAAAGCATCCCAAACTAGGCCTCAGTGAAATCAGTACAGTACATCCTAGTTATTTCCTTTCAACTATGTTCCATTAATTTGTTCAACCTAAGCTGAAAGGGAATTAATAAGCCAAAAGATAGCAACGTTTTGAAGTTCATAATGTAGCCGATTAGAAAAGCAATGATAAAAGGAAAATATACAGCAAAAACTTGTGTATGAATAAGAAGCAAGCCATATACTTACGACTCCTCCAAATCAATTACTTTGATTGCAACTTCTTTGTTTAACTCCTTGTCGAACCTGCAAGTAAAAATTAGCATCAAAAAGTGACCAGCTCAATCTGCAAAAAATTTTCGGCCCATGCTGATTACAACCTCCAGCTTCCCATGTCCACATCCCAACCCTCTTCTTCTAAGGGAAGAAAGAGCATTAAATTCCAGAAGGCAAAAATTAAGACAGCTTCAGTCCTGGTTAATCATAATGACAAATAAATTTAAAGGCTGTTTTAATATTTTTGTATCGGGAAGCAGAAGATCAACTTCTCATGAGTGGCACTCTGACCAGAGTGCAGAAAAAGGTAACCCCATAAATGGATATTGATACTGAAGACTAGTTTGATAAGAAAGAATGGTTTATCCATTACTTTTGGTCTTATAAGTTTTTCTTTATCTAGGCACGTTATCTGCTATTAGATGAAATTTGTAAAATTCCTTTTACCAGTTGTTTCGAAAGCTGCACTCCACACAAAGAACAGCCCCATACTCTACTATTTTCCATCCAAACAAAGCCTCAACAATACCCTAATTGCTGTCATGTTCAAACACCTTTAACCCATTCAATTCCATAATTATCACTGTTAAATAACTCATTGAAGCCCATCAAAACCAGTCAAAAGCCTCATATTTTAAGTCATGTTGACAGATACTCTTCAATTACCAATAACAGCCTGAAAAATGATCTCTTATGATCCAAGCAAACCACTGGGCAAATCAAATTCTTTAAAAATCCCAACTTTCATGATCCCTTTCCTCATTTATTTTTTATCCTAAAGAAAGTCCTTACTGAAGTAGACTTTCAATTGCATATGTGTGTGTATCCTTTATTTCTTATTTTATACATTCATCAAAAAATCGAAAACAATGAATAATTTCTTGGCTTCGCCTACATGGGATAAACATAATGTGGGCAAAAATATAAATTGTCCATTGCAATAAAAAAGCTTATTATAACATGACTGATGACACCAATGTAGAAATTTGACACTTACGCTTTGTAGACATCACCAAATGATCCTCTCCCAATTAGCTCCAACGAGCTAAATCTTGAACCCGCAGCCTCTGCTAAGCCAGCTGCATCCGCCATTTTTTACACAGAAACTGCTATATCCGCCTCTCACCCACACTCGCCCCTCCTCACAATGGAGGCCCACAACCAACCAGATATCTCTGATTTCTAAATTCTACTAAAGACACTTCTTCCCATTCACAACCCCAAATTCAATAAACCCAAAATGGGTTTCCATAACTCCAAATATTAGCTTCAAAGAAAAAATCTGTTCCAACAATATGAACATAAATCAGAACAACCCATTATGAGCTTTTTCCTATTATAATACACAAAAGCACATATTGCAAAATGAACCCACCATATCACCAAAAATAAATAAATAAATAAAATAAACTATAAAGCTTGAAACATAAACAAATATGAATTAAGAGCCAATGTAAAGGAGCTCTTAAACTCTAAGCAAGGGCATATATGAGATGGGTTTCTGGTGAAGTGGGCATAATCGCTAAATTGACAACCCAACAAGAGAATTTCATCCCAAATGAAGAAAGCGAAACGACAACAAGAACAACAATAACAAGCAAACAAACAATCAACAAACACTCCAAGTGCCAAGTCTTCCAAAATGGGTCACGGAGTTTCAGCCAAATTCACGAATCTTAAAGTCGCAGAAAAAAAAAAAAAACTCGTCTGTGGATGATAGATTGCGATTTTGACTTACCCATTAATGAGATTCCAATGTGTTCGTCGAAGAGAAGCAAGAATTTTCTGGTTGGAGACACAGATCTTTCTCTCTCTCTCTCCTTCTCTCTCTCTCTAGAAGTGCTCGAGCCTCGTCGCGGAGAGGCTTTGGGAACTTTAAAGGGATCGAAGAGAATGCGTCAGTTTTTTCTATTTTTTTTTCTTTCGTTTTATTTTGCTTCTTTTCCTAATTTCGTTTTATTTATTGGTTGTTTTATAGGAAGAGATTAATTTCTTTTAAAGGGAAAAAAAAAAAAAAAAGAGGAAGCAAAATCCATGAGAAAATTATGTACCATGCCATTGTTACAGCGGCTGTTGTTGACTTTTTACCATGTCTATTTGTGTTTTTCAGCTGGCCATGATTTTTAAGCTGAAAATGAAGACCAAAGAAAAGGTTTTTCTTTTTTTTTTTTTTTTATAAATCCATTCAAAAAAAAAAAAAAAAGGTTTGGCGAGTATGAGACGGGGTAGCCAATAACCATCCTGTCAATCCATTCTTAAAAAAAAAAAAAAAGGTTATTGTCTCATTATACATTTAAATTGGAAGGGCAGAAATTAAACCGCAAAATATCACAATTTTTTTTTTTGAAGGAAAACATATTACCATTATTGGATTAATTTTTGTGAGAAAAAACTTACGTATTATTCATAAGATGAATTTTTATAAATATAATTTTTGAAACTTATTTTTTATATTATAAATCCACATGTGTTTGAATATGACATGAATATGACATATGAGTATGGCATAACATGTAATGTTCTTGATTCATAGTTATAGACACACAATCAATTAATGGGTTGTGTGTCATCCTTAAATTTAGATAAATGCTAAAATAAGATGAAGCATTGAATGAAAATAAGCCCTCCCACGTAGATTTATATACGAAGATTATTTCAAAAATAAAAAAAAAAAAAAAAACAGATATGGGATTTAATTGGTCTCCCCCTCCTACAAACTCCTCCGTAATCTCTGATGAAATCACTGCCCTTGGCTGCACCACTCCCCCATGATAGCGATCAACTTTTCCCCACGGTGTGATCTCTCCATGGTGGCGAACGCCTCTGCCTTGTCAAACTTAACAACATTAAAAGGGTGTTTAGAAGGGTGGTAGGAACCACTTTTACTGTAGTATGTAAGAGTTTTATACTATAGTAATTTTTTTATTGTTATTGTAGCATGTAAGAGACGGTTTATAACTGAGTTTATCATGAGAATCGTATAATGGTATGGTGGGAACATTGCAAACACACCGTAAATGCTCAAGGTTCAGTTTCATTCCGCTGTCAATTTGGGTTTTTTTCTCCAACATTGGTTGTTCCCCTTGTATCATTTATAAGTGGAAGCTTCGTTTTTTTTTTTTTCCTTCAAAAGCCAAAACAGAAAAAAAAAAAAATGCAAATAAGGAATGTACAGATTTACAATTTATCCTATTCAAATCTTCCATATCTCCATGATTAAAACTCTAACAAAACAAGATTCAAACATTTTCGGCAATAAAAAAAAACATAAATAAAAAAGAAGCAAAAGACAACAACTCTCTCTCCAAAACCTTGCCTCCTCTCTTTATGTCGTCACTGGTGTCCTTGTCGTCGAGGCCAGTGATTGTGGAGTTGGGTAGGAGCAGATCAAGAGAAATATGAGTTCCTTTCCAACTTCCAATTCACGTTCACTGTTGCCGTGAAAGTGAGCCTACCTGGCGCAAACAGCGCCACTATTTGATGAAGGAGGATGGCGACGGGGGTCGCCTAAGGTAGTGGGTGAGGTCATCGTCATTTGATTTCAAGCAGACTCATCTATGAGAGCTCACGGACAACAAACGAGGAGAATTGAAGAAAGTTTCAAAGATGTTTTTTTTTTTCTAAATCATGTGCATTTTGAGTTAAAGGTGGAATTTTTAATCCACTAAATAACTTATTGTTTTCAAAATTGTTTAAATAAAATTGTTAGCTTGCGGTCACTATTCAAGTAAGGTCGCCAACACATTGTGATGGTGTTAGAATCGAGTTACTAGGTTGGTATCAACATCGGGTCTAAGATCATCGTCAAGATTGAACTGACGAAAAAGGATCACTATTGGGGTCAAAACACACAAATTTAGGGTCCAAAATGTAAGTTGATTAAAAATCAAGGGGCTAAAATACATTTCCAAAAAATTAGGGCCAAATCATAATTTTCTAGAAATTTAGGGATTAAAATGTACTGAAAAATATTTCTTCGACAATTATTAGTTTGAAATTCTTTATATTTGAGCAATTGATTAGTTTCTATTTTATTTTTTTATGACATTAAACAAGTGTATTAGTTTCCATGTGTACTCTTCAAATACACTAATTCATGATGAATATTAATCTTAGAAAGAGAAAGTGAGGCCCATTGGTCCGATCACCATGTCAGCTAATCAGTTCAAACCTAGCCCCTGTTAGCCCGTCAATTTGACTCGACCTGATCTTGTCGTTGGTCTCATCTCATTATTCAACCTTAACGTTAGGCTCATGTCAATGATATTTTTGTTTTTGCTTAAAAAAATGCATCAAAATTATCTTTTCAAAACATATGTTTTTTTTTTAACATAAAACAAAGGATCGTTATCAAACATGTTTTTTTTTTACTTAAAAAATAAAAATAAAAGTTGAAAATAATATTTTTTGTTTTTTCTTTAAAAAATTAAAAAACTAATAGTTAATGTTATCAATCAAGATAAGTAAAAAAGATAAAAATAAAGAGGTGTCAATTTTTTATTGAAAGCACCATTGAATAAATTAATCAATTTTTTAATGAAGACACCCTTGAAATAAATTAATCATATTTATAATTGTTTAATTTTTAATATCAATACTTTATTTAAATGTCTCAAATCCCCATCTATGCACCCCGTCACTCTTGCTTGCAAAGTGACCTTGACCATTATTTCCCCCCTTTTTCATTAAGTAGGCCCAAGTTAAACTTGACGTATGATTTTACCACAAACAAAATAGTCGTCTTTTCATTAAGGGTAAATTTTTAATAAAAAAAATTGATGGAACAAAAGGTGTAAATAAAAAAGAGGGGATGTTAATATATCTCTTCAAAATAAGGGTTTATATAATATTTGGATAATTGGTTTGAACCAGAAAAGTTCCAGTTCAAACTGATCTTACTATAATGTTGTCTCTCATAAAGTTTGAAACATAATAATGCTCTTAGTTCAAATCATCTATCTAAACATCACTTTCATTTTAATTACCACTCGTTTAGTCCTAAACTAAAGGCCTAAGACATAAAGCTAACAACATTTCCAGAATAAGTGTTTAATTGTCGAGATAATTAGGAAACATGCAAGGGTTTTCCCTAATAGATCAACACATGCCATGGACATAAAACTATTTCATTTTCTACCACGTCTTTTTTAGACCAAAATACTTAAAAGACTATAATACACCTAAAGTTAACTCTCTCTCTCTCTTTTTTTTTTTTTAATTCTACCTATTTCTCTTCTTCTTCAAGTCATTCTCTACCTATTTTCGTTCCTCCTTTTATTTTCTGCTCCTCTAGTTAAAACTTCTTTATCAACATCGATCTACAACATCACCACCAAGTCCATCTCATCATTGCAGTCGTCGTAGCTCAACAATCTGCAACCACTACATCGCAAAGCTCTTCCACCGTGCCAAACCTATCTGCCATTACAAATGTGAAGGTAGAGATCTCAAATTTGTTGATCTCATCTATGCAGTTATCAAAGCTTATCTTTGTAATGACCGAGAAAATTTCATAAATAAAACCTAATATTTAATTAGGTTTAATTAATGAATTTACTCTTAAAAATATAAATTTTTGTGAAAATTGTAATTTTTGTAAAAATTATGATAAAATATGAATGAGCGGTATTGATTACAAATTTTATGTTAAATGTGATGCAATGTTGGATATGGTAAAATATAGATTTTATGAATTTAATTACTCAGAAATTTATAAATAATAATCATAAAATGAATTTTATATCACAATTAATTATGAAAATTGTGATATAAGCAAATGGGAGATTAGAATGTAAATAGGACATAGAAGTTGTCCAAACCCTAACTCGGGAGTAAAAGGAGGCCGAAGCAGTATAAGTACACTGCTAAGTGAAAACGCAGATACGAAAAATGTCATATTTGGCTTTCAAAAGTGAACAAAAAGCAAGTCAAATATTTTTATACAGTCTAAGGATAGAAAGTACACTGATTTGACCACGGCAGTGTAAGAAAAATACTACGTGACCAAAAAATTACATAGTGCAAATTTTTAACCCCACAAAGTGGACACTCCTTGGATTTCTATTGGGCCACATGTCATAAAAAGTGGCCCACTCACCTTATGCCACCTAGGGGTATACTCATGGATTACCATGAGTCATCAAAGGAGATAAACAAGCATTTAATGCATGGTTATCACAAATTTTTTCCTTCTTCTTCTTCTCTAAGTCACGGCAGCCATTGAAGGAGCTTTCAAAAAAATTTCTCAAGCCCAAAACTTTGCAAAAATAACCCCAACTAAGTTCAAGAGGTGAGACTCAAGGAATCTTTACAAGATTTAAGGTAAAAACCTAAACTTTTTAAGGTTTTTCTTGAGAAAAAGGAAAGGAAGCTAATCTATGGTGTTTTTGCATGAAAATAGTGTTTAAGAAGTAGATCAAAAGGAATTTTGAAGGCTAGAAATCAAAAGAGTGATGTTTTGGTAAGTTTTAGATTTCAAAGTTTTAAAATTTTATGAATTATGTTTTGATTTTTATTCTTTTAAACCCATGTGGGTTCTTGAGCATGAATTTGATGAAATTTCATGTATATGTGATGTATGGCATGTTTAAGTTGTGAAATTTTAGTTTATGGTGCAAAATAATAATTTTTGCAAAAAGAGTTATTTTTGTAATTTTGATGTTAGTCTTAGTAAAAGTGATGTTTGAGCATGAGAATGATTTAAACAAAGAATGAAATGGTTTTTGCAGGGGTAGATATGCAATTTTGAAATAAATTTTTATAAAAACACCGTAGGGACTAAATTGAAAGAAAAAGTTCTTTCTCAGTAGAATTGAAAAATGGCTGAAAACGTCCATGTATAGTGAGATTTTCATAAAAGTTAAAACACGAAAGTTGTAGATCTCGACGAAACTATTAGGCATTACGGACAGTTCGTCAAAAAATCTCAATCGATTGTGAGATTTTGATTTTTCAAAGAAATTGTGAAAATTGTGAAAAATTTTAAAAAGGCCAAAAATGTCATTTCTCAAAGGATTTTAAATATGGTACTTTGACCAAAAACGATCCTTGAAAAAATAGAAAATTTTGGTTTAAAAAGGACAATTTTACCCTCAGGGGTAAAATTGTCAAAATTTTCAATTAAGGGGTTAAATTGTAAAATTTTACAAAAAAAAAGGTACCGTAAAGAATTAAGTTAATTCAACCCATTAGGGTATTATTTTGAAATGAGTACGAGATTATTTCCATTAGAAGAGCGAAAACGAGCTCGGGAAGTTAGTTGGCTCGCTAGGGGCAAAATCATCATTTTTCTCGAATAGACCAAATTGTTTTAAAATGACCCCAAAAGGGAAAAAAGAAGTAATTTCGCTCTTCGATAATGATAATGATACATAATAAGATACAAATAAGGAAACCAGTGGTTTTAGGGTTGTATCCAATTGTGCAAGTCAACAAATTAAGTAATGAACGTTTTGTAACTAAACGTAGTGGAATTGGCTAATAGTTTTGTAATTGGCCAACGGGATCCTAGGAGTCTAGGAGAAAGGAGATCAAAGTCAATTTTACAGCACATAAAAATAAGTAAGTACCATTCCCACCTACAGTATGAAAATGCAGGTATAGAATGTATGTACATATATACCTGAGTATGTATCAAGGTGTAAACTTGTGTGTTTGCTATGAAATAAATACCTAAGGGTATAGTATAGAAACTTGTGAGTATACGATTAAAATACCTGAGTGAATAACTTGTTATGTATTGATATGTACAATATATTACGTACCTGTGTGTACAATAATGAATACCTGTGTATATAAAATGTTACATACCTGTGTGTACAATGATAAATACCAGTGTGTATATGAAGTAGGTACTTGTATGTACTATGTTATGCAAACGAATTTATGTATCATGGATAACATGTGATTATCACATCATGCATGGTATGTCAATCATAATAAATAGACTGGTGAATATGTCACCAGAAATTAGGAAAAGTGTTGTATTGACTCCTAGATCAAGGGGAGTTTAAAGAATAAAGTATGGTCACGATGTTACGTAGACCTAAATGAAAATGCACAATGGTACGAACACTTGGGCCTAGCTAAAGATAAGAAATAATGATGATAAAGAAAGTTTATAAGAAAGCATAATTGAATCATGCATTTATTTGAATGTCCATGTGGGATTTATGGGACTTACTGGACGTTAGCTCATTAAGTATTTCATGCTGTAGGTATTCCGAAGAGAAGGTTAGAGTAAATCTTAATGATGAGCTAGTAGACAGATGATGTGTGCAGATCGGGTATAGAGTCCGCTACTAAATGTTTCCGCTGTGTATATTTTAAGATGTTTTGAAATGGAATGTTTAAAAAGAAAAATGTTGAAAAAGTAAGAATAATTATGTAAATATAAGTGTGTGAAAGTATTTTAGAAGTTACGAAAACTATTGTAAGTAAATTATTTATTTCAGTTTCAGAGAAAAAAAATTTCCTAAATTTTCGCCTTAAAGTAAGTAAGAAAGAGTTTTATCACTGCCCGAAATAACGGGTTGTGACAATCTTTATGATAGATGTGCCAGAGATCCATGCTCCATAGACATCTTTGAAGTGGAGGAGAAAATCACTTCGTACTCAACGAGTTAACTCAAAAATATGGTGCATTGCCTTTTTCTCCGCATTAAATGTCGACCCTAATGAGAGGTCCATGGATGGCTATGTTGGAAAATAGTATGCAGTGGAATTTAAGAAATTTTTATATAAGAGTTTTTTCCAAAATACAAATTTGACACACTATGTGCATAAATTAACCAGATCTTACTAACCTTTGAATGCCAAAGGACTCCTGTAATCCGTGAAGAGAAGTAATGTTCCAAAAGAGCCTCAACCAACTGGTCTTCTTTACTATTCTCTATCCACGATTGGAGTGAGTGTGGGCTTACATCTTCAGCTTTTCCACCAGGTGATTCTCCTTCCAACCAGTAGAGAAATACCTAAAGTTATAATTCGTGATTTGTGAATGATAGCCTTTCGGGGAGTTTTAGAGTCTCATTAACAAAGTCTCACTCTAGATTTCTCAACTGATCTAAATAATAAAGAGACTCACTCCCCTTTTATAGAGGTTGGGCCTAAAAGTTAGTCCCTATTAGATAAGGCCTCAAAAATTAGAATCAGAATCAATATCTGATAAAAATCCATATAAAAACATGTGATCTTTTTATCGCCTGATCAACAGGCTGAACTGGCAGATCGGTCTACTAAACCTTTTCAATCGGCAGGCTGAACTTAAAAATCGGCCTACCAAACCTCCGATAAAAGATCTATGTGAATCTTTATTTCCCACTCGAGATTCTTGGGATAGAGCCTCAGTTTTAATTCAAATAACCTCATAGAGAAGTTATTTGATTAAAACAGTCATATCTAAATAATCTCTAGGAAAATAAATATTTTTGATAATTCAAAAAGTTTATTTTGAATTAATTTAAAATTAATCCAACCGATAAACAAACATGAATTATCTGATCCTGATAATTCAACAAGTTTATCTTAAATTAATCTTATCACAAAATTAATTCAACTGATAAACAAACATGAATTATCTAATTTTACCGAATTTTAGCCAATCTGATAAATCTGACATAAGTCACCAATTATTGAAAAAGCATGTTGTATCATTACAAGATTTTTGTGAGCTAGCAAAGGAGACCAAATGGACCTATATAGTTCAAGCTCCTGATAATTACGAAACCCAATATCCTAGATAGACATTTCATAATTATCAACTCCAATGCTACTCCATTAAAAGCTTGGAGCTGCACTTTCAAACTATATAAAATTACGAAGCCCGAATAGCTAAGTTTTTATGGCATATCATAATGTATCGTATCCCTATAGGACTATCCATAATCGGTTTAAGGAGAAGCTCTGTCTTACCTTCCTGGTTATTTTTATCTTTCGTTCCATTATCTCACCATCGAAAAACTTACCATCCAAAGAGAGTATACCATTCGGTTACACTTATGTATCCAAATGGTTGAGTGCTCCAATTTTTCAATTACAGAATAACGCATATAAGAGGATATCACTACTCCTAAAGAGGAGCTATGGATTCCATATTTATGAATAACAAGTCTACGCTATTAAGAGTCATGCCTCCAACGTACCGGCATGCATACCACTATCAAAATGTGGATGTCACCCTTTGGTATATCAAAAGACATAAATCAAAACAATGGGCCCACTATTCATCTCAAGATTAAGATACAATACAAATGATTGTCAAAAGAGAAACAATTTGCCGAGACAAAATTATTTATCCAAATCAATTCACTTTATGTACCGATCCAACACATCATCACCTATAACAATGTGCCAATGTTTCTATTCGCGGAGTCCACCTCTGATGGTCAAGACAAACCGTCTCCGGTTAAGGATATAGACAATATAATAATCTTTTTATGAATAAAGTGCCCAACTTTATTCCCTCAATAACAAATCTTACGATTTAGAACGTCACTTTAAGAATCGTGTCTTCCGCATAATCTATCCATCATATGCCCAATTCTTAAAGGTTTAGAACGATAGTCTTAGACTTTTGTTTGCTTAACATATATTCAATAAATATGAATGTAAAGAGGACAAGATTTGGCATATAAATAATAAATAAATCTTTATTGATAAAAATGTCTCCAAAAACATATTACATTTTTATTCCTTAGGGCATACACGTCTAACAGGCTGCACGTCCATGGTTAGATCCAAAGATAAAGAAACATAAAATCATCCTGATGGATCTACGACCTTCTAACAATGTTATAAAAAACCTATAAAACCTAAACTATTGAGTACCACCTTTTGCAACACGTGTGTGATTTTGTTTATTTTTTGCTTCCATAATTTTTGTAGGTTTCTTTTTTTTTTTTTGCCATTTTGTGTGTATTTCAAGTGATTTTAATGATTTTTTATGATTATTAAAGTATTTCAAAGAAAAAATTTGGAGGGTAACTATAGGTAACCCTGGTGGATACTAACTGTATCCGAAGGGTATATTTGGAATTTTAAATATAGTGTGATGACATGACCATAACATTCTATACAAATAAATATATATGTGTGTGCGCGCACATGCTAGATGTATAAGTTCATGTCAGGTTAGCCAACCTATATGGGTGAAAAGGAAAAATCACATAAGTCAATTTAAGAATTTCACATAAATCACTAATATATAGGAAAAACATGCAATATCATTACAAGATTTATAATGAGCGAGCAAAGAGGACCCAATAGACATATATAGTTCAAGCTCCCCTAATTATAAAATACAATATCCTAGATACATATTTTATAATTATCAACTCTAATGCTACTCCACTAAAAGCTTAGAGTTACACTCTCGAGCTATATAAAATTACGAAGCTTCAATAAGCTAACTATCCATGACATATCATAATGTGTTACATCCCCATAGGATATTCATAATTGGCTTAAGAATAAATTCCGTTTTGCCTTCCCAATTATTTTCATCTTACGTTCCATTATCACACCATTGGAATCTTACTATTCATAAATAGTATACCATTCGATTACACCTATGTATCCAAATAGTTAAGGACTCTGATATTCTAATTATAGGATAATGCATTAAGAGAATATCATTAACTCTACCAAAAAGAGCTATGGATTCCATATCTATAAATAATGAGTCTACGTGAATCAAAAGTCATGTCTCAAATGTACCGGTATGCGTACCATCATTAAGTCAAGATGTCACCCTTTGGTACATCAAAAGACATAAGTCAAGAATACCAGCTCATTAGTTATTTTAGGATTAAGATGCAACATATATGATTGTCTAAAGTAAATTAATTTGCATAAACAAAATTATTAACTAAATCAATTCAACTTTTATGTCCCGATTTAGTACATCGTCACATATGATAATGCACCAATGTTTCTACTCGTAAGACAAGCCATCTCCTGTTAGGGATGTAGACAACATAATAGTCTTAGCATGAATAAAGTGTCCAACTTTATTCCCTCAATTGTGAATCTTATGATTTGGACCATCAACTTTAAGACTGTAACGCCCCTGTATGGGGGTTAACAGTTTTTAAATAAATAAAATGAAAATCAAAAAATAAAGATAAAACATCAAAGTAATTTGCCCAAGACTAGAATAGAAACTCTCAAAATAAAAATAAAACATAAACAAATAAGTAAACCACAGTTTAATGTAGCACCTTAAATTTTAATAATATACAACTGTCATCATCATCATTTCAACCTTCAACAAATCTTAATACAGTCATAGAAAGTAACAATTGATGCTTACATTATCATATAGATCATTCTTTGCATTCGAAGCAATTCCAACATAATATAACTACATAGCTTCCTCAACTGTTTTTCTTGTAACCATCTAACACTTAGTGAGTCCTGAAAAGAGGAAAATATAAGGGAATGAGTGACAACATGCTCAGTAGGGAAAACCATTACTTACCTTAAGGTTTTATTCATTACCACATTAAAACTGCATGGTTAGTTAATTTACATCATATACCAGATTATGAGGTTTATTATGATCATATCTCGTAGATACCATAGTTCACCATTACCAAGTTTCACACTTATACATATATACAAATGTTACAATTCATCATTATTCCTAGGTATCCACATTACATAAAGTAACACTCCACTTATCAAAACCCAAATGGGCGTGCTTGGCCACCCTCCAAACATTC
>CAMOHE010039438.1:0-11042 GCA_946598075.1 Artocarpus hirsutus
CCGTTACAAATAGAGTATTCAAATTTATCACTATGATGATCATATATTTGACAGTCTTAATCCTGAGTATTTATTAGACTCCTATTTATGACATTATGTTTTTTGACTTGCATGGTAAGATTTGTGTAAGCACAGATCATAACTTAGCATCTTGGAAATATAATGTAATAAGTGGCTGGGAATAATATTATACAGATATAGAATCCATTCCTTCCCTATGGAAGTTAGAAAAATAGTTCTCTTAAGTGATAATTCAAGGTTTGAACAGTAGAGCGCTCGTTCATAATAAGATTATGAATTAACTGTTCATTAGAGAATTATTGGTACTCAAGGATAAACATATAATAAGAGAGGTAAACGAAAATTGAACCTGGCTCTTATTATGAACTATTTATGGAGGACTGACTTATATGTAATGATTATATCAATTGACTACTCGTTTATTTTCTTTGAGTAATTTTACTATAACCTCAAGAGTTCAGTTTTAGGTTTTTAGTGGAGTAACACTGAAACTAATAAATTTGGCACATCAATTAAAGAGTTTGATTAATTGTCAAATTTATTGGAGCTTGGGTTATAGGTCCATAGGTCCCTAATGCCACCTCTATAACACTATATTGGATTTATGCATAGAATGAATTATACATATTTAGTTTGGAATTATTGAATTCTAAATTAATTATTTCACACTTGAATTATTAATGTGACACAAAAAATGTTCTCTGTGATACATAATGTAATGTGACAAATGTTGTCACATTTTACTGAGCATTAGTTAATTAATTAATTGATTATATTTAAAATCTATTCTTAAATAAATAAGATTTATTTTTAAATGTTAATATATATGTATATATTAGATTTGATTATATTAATATATATATATATATAGAATACGTAAACGTTTGTTTATGTTTTTAAATATATATAAGATTTTATAATATATTAATATATATATATATATATGTATATATAAAACAATAAAAAAAGAAACGTTTTGCATTTCACGTAAACGTTTTCCTTCATATATATATTATATATATAAACGATTCATGCCTGATTAGCTAAAAAAAAAAAAGAAGAAGAAGAAGAAGAAGGAAACGAAAGTTTACTTTACGTTTTGCTTTATATATATATATATGAATCACGTTTGACGTGATTCATTTACAAACAAAAAAAAAAGGAAAGTAAAATATATCTTTTCTTTATATACCTGATATGGTGATTATTTTATATTAAAAAGTCAATTGAAAAATAACTAATTGCTCAGATATAAATAGGGAGAGATAACAGTTATCTCAAAAGTTTTTTCATTCACGTAAGTTTTACAAAATACTCAGAGAGAAAAACTGAGAGTTCTTCTCTGAAAAAAAGGTCTGCTATCTCATGTGTTGAGTACATAGTTGATTCAGAAAAGTGTGAGAAAAATTCATTCTTGCAATTTGACACCCAATCGTCTTTCCCTTGGTGTGAAGGCCTAGATTGAAAGATCGTGGTGTCAAAGAGGAAAGCTAGGATACCCTGATAGTCTTCAAAAGGTTTGTAAAATTCCTAAAGCTTTCTATTATTAATTAAAATTATATATCTATTCCCGATGAACAAAGTTTTTAGAAAATTTTTGTTTATCAACGATCCGCTTCTTCCGCTGCGTTTCAATTCCAACATAAAGTGCATTGGATAATTATTCTATATGGTATAAATGCTTCCAGTTGAATGATAGCCAATTTGTCAATTAGGAAGCTCTGAATTGCGATTGGTATTGGGATTTAGTACTAAGCCAATCATAGAATAACATAATCTTAACACAAGAGAAATATACCCACAAGGATTATGTAGCCATTAGCAAAATCCGATAATCTAATGAATTCTAATTAATTAGTAGACATAAGAATATAGTTCACTAAGTAATATAGGCTATTTCTAATTGACTACCGATAGGGGCTTTTGGAGAGTTTAAGAGATCCAAATCTTATTTACGCAGACAACATAAGGTGATTAAGGATGCTTTGTGACATGATTCAGTAAAATTGAACCCTTAGAGTATTTTCTTTCATTTTATTTTACTTTATTAGTTTCATTTAGTTTATTTAAATTTTGTTGAATTACTTTTAGTTTTTATTTTATTTTTAGTCGATTACTCAAATAATCCTAGTACAAAATCAAATTTTAGAAATTAATCCAAGTTAAACACAATCTCTAGGGGGATGATACTCCTACTTATCATTATATTACTTATTTTGCGACTTCGTGCACTTGTGGATTTCCATTGAACATAGGCCTTGTTATATTTTTCAATACTCGATTAATACTTTTGAAAGGATAACATTGACTCTTTGTTAGAGAGCTAAGAATTTCATATCTATAGATTATGCTCTCATCGAATATAAGTTGCATCTCCAATATATCGACAATGGAGCCTTCGTTTATTGGAAGTCCTACCTTTAGTATATCAAAGGATACAAGCTATTAACATAGAGTCATGAATCCGCTTCAAGATTAAGATGACACATAATGCTAAAAAGGGTGATGATGATGATAGATAGTTGAAAAAAAAGGTTTTAATACTAAAAAGACAAAGTGTAACAAACTTTGTGATAAATACCAAGTTTTAGCACTCTAAGTGTTTGGCAAAATAATTTTTTGATCATGGCATGAAAAAAATACAATGACATGATTATTGTAATATTAGGTGCTTGATAATGTGTGTGGAAAGATTAAAATGTGATTTAACCTTAAAAAAATAAGTTAAACAAATTAAGATGCAAAAAGTGTGTTTAAAGGCATTTTTGAAAAATTTAAGTATATAAGGCACTTAGAGGCTGAATTGTTTTCTGAGTTTAACACAAGATTTATTAGAAACATCAAAACAAATAACTTTTGTGAAGAAATCCTGCCGAATTCTGATCAAATCAAGCTGAAAACTATGGATTTTTGTTATACTCGTCCAAAAACTATATCAAGATGAATGATTTTAAGAAAAGTTAAAATACAAATATTGTAGATCTCATCGAAACTATTAAGAATTGTAAGCAGTTTGTGCAAATTTAGTACGGATTTTAAGTTATGAGTTTTACAAAACTTAAAGCATGAAATTTTGAAATAAAGTAATGTTTTGAAATGATTTGAAATAGATCAAGGAGCTTTTGCAAATCTTAATCCTCCCAAAAAATTAGACATTTTGGCATAAGATGGTATTTTTGGTCTTGGGGCGAAAATTTTAAGATTTTTATACTTTGGGCTAAAACTGTAATACGATGTGGAACAAAAATGTTCACTAGGTAAAGATGGATTTCAATACAATTAAGAATAGTAAATAATTTAATGTTTGAAAGCCCAAAAGAATTTGAGAATTTTATGAGAAAACCCATTAAGAGCAAAATCATCAAGATTTTCGTATCATATATCAAACCATAAAGTTTTGATAATACAGATTTTTCGCCAAAAAAAAACTGATGTTTTGTTTTTTGCAACATTACGAGTAGCGCAAAAATGTGAGTTTTGTTTAAAACAGGTTTCAAATGTTTCTTAAGACTTATCAAGGGCAAAACGATCATTTTTCCTAAAAAGGACGTCTAATTTGGGAAAACGCCCCTTAGCAAAAATTTTTCCATGACCCGTTAGTGTCAAGATGGTAAAACAAAATGAAAAGTTTAGTAAAGTTACGTGACTTACAAAAAACCATTAAAGGTAAATTATCATTTTTATAAAACTGCTAAAATGGACACAAATCTCCCTAATTAGCGAAACATCTTTTTGATGTAGAATGTTCCGTAACACGCTAAGTTGTGAAACCATTCAATAAGAAGCAAGGTTTAACTAAAGAACACTTAAGTTAAGCAATTTCAAAAATAAACCAACAATGTAGTTTTAGTATAATCTTTAATAGTAGGGTGACATTTGAATAGGATACAAAACCAATTCAAAGAAGGAAAATAGATAAAGTTGAAAAGCTAGAGCATTAAATAGGTAAGTTTTAAATCTCACTTATAGCATGAAGAAAATGAATTTCAAAGGCTTTATAAAACGTTTGAAATATGTTTGCATTAGTTATGTATAATGTTTTAAAAATTCAAGATATGATTTACAATATGAATGCATTTGCTATGTTTACCGCATCAGACATTAAGTTATGTCATGCATCATGATCACTAAAATTACAAAATTAGTAATTGAAACCCTCAAGTTAAGATAAGAAAGCGTCGTACTAGCCTCCCAATCCAAAAAGAGTGTCATGCTAAGTTTTGTTACGGCCTCAGTGTTTGATGGTCAAGCGCGTTTGGTATGTACACTTGGGCCTATAGTTCAAGTTGAGTTAAAAATGATGATAAGAAGTTCATAAATTATGATAAATAGAATCATGCATTGTTGATGTTGCTTGCATTCCTTTTAGGACATGTTTTTATGTAGAACGTGTTATATAAAATGTTTTAAGAAAAACATTCTTTGTTATGAGACATATTTTATGGGAAATATATATATGAGAATATTTTATGAGAAATATTTACGAGAAATATTTTATGAAAAAACATTTTATAAGAAAACATTTGATGAAAGTGTTTTATGAAAGATATTTCATGAAATTTTTTTATGAGAAGTGTTTTATGGAAGATGTTCTACAAGAAAAGATTTATAAAAAAAGGTTTTAAGAGAATAATATAATGTTTTGTGAGAATTGTTTGAACTTATCAAGTGAAAGCTCATTAAAAGTTCTTTCATGCTGTAGGTAGTTCTACAAATGTCCAGTAAGATTAGTTAAAGTGCTCTATGTTGTGGTGACAGATACGATGGTTAGGTATGGACACCGCTATGGTAGTTTTTTGCTGTGTTAAGAAAAAAGTTTCCACTAGCTCTGTTGAAACTCAGATGACTATGGTCTTTGAGACTCTATCAAAGGAATTTATTCTATTTAGAGCTACTTTTAATTTAATCAATAGACGAGATATGACCTTAACAGAATTAATGAAATAGTTACGGGAGTTCGAACTACTGATCAGGGAATCTCCTGTTAGTGGTGAGGCCAATGTGGCAGCTGCTTCTGTTTCCAATCCCAACCCTAGGAATGGAAATAAATAGCGGGTTAAGAATAGGAAGTCTTTTATTCCTGCTAACAATAAGAGTAAGAAGAAGAAGAAGAAGAAACCGAAGAAGCTAAAGTGCTTCTTCTACAGGAAGGTCGGGCACATCAAGAAGCATTGCAAGGGCTTCATTTCCAAAGGAGGTAGGTGTGATCTTCTGTATTTAGAAACTTGTTTAGTTGAGGAATCCTGTGACATTTGGGTCATAGATTCTAGTGCAACAAATCATGTTTGTGTTTCTCTACAGGAGTTTAAAGAAATAAGAAGTTTGCTTCATGAAGACTTCACGCTTCAAATGGACGATGGATCCTTGGTCTTAGCGGAAACAATAGGACACGTCCATCTTTATTTTGATAATTATAGAAACTTAATTTTGAGAGATTGTTTTTATGTTTTGAAATTTAAAAGGAATTAATTTGGTTTCTTTTAATACTAAAGTGGTGATTCATAAAAATAAATCTTTTATCTGTTCTGGATGGATGCAAAATAATATATATATTATCAAACCTAAGATGGACTTACTGCTTAATGCTGAGATGAATGATAATAACTTTAAAAGACTTAAAACTTCTCACTCTAATAATACTTATCTTTGGCATTTGCGCCTTGGTCATGTTAACCTGAATAGGATTCAAATGTTGGTAAAGGATGGAGTTTTAAGTCACCTAAAGGTAGAATCTATACCTCAATGTGAATCTTGTTTGGAGGGTAAAATAACCAAAAGACCATTTGGGTCTAAGGGCAATAAGGTCAAAGAGGTTCTAAAACTTATGCATAGTGATGTTTGCAGATCGATGAAGATCCGAGCATGAGGAGGGTATGAGCACTTCGTTACTTTTATTGACGATTGCTCAAGTTATGGGTATGTGTACCTGATGCACCGTAAAAGCGAAACTTTTGACAATTTCAGGGAGTTTTGGACTAAAGTGGAAAAGCAATTAGGTAGACCCATAAAAGGCACTTCGATTCGATCGAGGTAGAGAATACCTTTCTGATGAGTTCTTAGGACACTTATTAGAGAATAGGATTATCCCATTTGACTGTGCCGAGCACTCCACAGTAGAATGGCATAGCAGAGAGAAGAAATAGGACTTTATTAGACATGGTCAAGTCCATGATGAGTTATTCATCATTGCCTTTATCCTTTTGGGGATATGTACTGCAAACCGCATGTTATCTTTTGAACAATATGGCTTCAAAATTGGTCCCTAAAACTCCTCACAAGTTATGGACGGGCAAGAAGACATCTTTAAACCATATTCGCATATGGGGATGTTTGGCTCATGTCTTGTTTAAGGATGCAAATAAGTTAAAAGCACATTCAGAAGTTTACGTATTTGTAAGATATCCAAAAGGGACTAAAGGGGGCTATTTCTATAACCCAAAGGAAAATAAAGTTGTAGTTTTGACTAATGCAACTTTCCTTGAGGAGAGTTACATGGACGACTTTAAGCCTCAAAGCAAAGTGGTGCTTGAGGAGTTAAGGAGTGATCCAATCACTCTAGAGGTTTCAAATGAAACCAGTCGGATCAATGTAGAAAAACCAAACGAACCCAAACAACAACCTAAGGGGCTTCGGCGTAGTGGGAGGATCGGGCATCAACCCAAAATGTATATGTTCAATGGGGAGGCTTTCTTGGCTGAATTGGATAAACATAACAGGGATCCTTATACTTATGTAGAGGCCACAGAGGATGTTGATTCAAAACTCTAGACAGAGGCCATGAACATAGAGATAAAGTCTATGAAGGCTAATTGGGTCTAGGAGCTTGTGGATCTTCCCGAAGGGGTAAAACCCATAAGATGTAAGTGGATCTACAAGGGGAAAAGAGGAGTGAATGAAAAGGTTGAAACCTTTAAGACTGGACTTGTAGCTAAGGGTTATACACAAAAGGAAGGAATCGATTGCGAGGAAACCTTTTCGCTTATAGCCATGCTTAAGTCTATCCGGATTCTCTTGTACATAGCTACCACTCTTGATTATGAGATTTAGCAGATGGATGTCAAGACGGCTTTTCTAAATGGCTATCTTGATGAGTCCATTTATATGAAACAACTAGATGGGTTCAAGGACAAAGGTCTAGAGGGTAAGGTTTGTAAGCTGCTAAAGTCAATTTATGGAATTAAGTAGGATTCCCATTCTTGGAACATAAGATTTGATCAAGTGATCAAGACTTATGGATTCGCACAAAATGTGGATAAGCCATGTGTTCACAAATACATTAAGGATAGGATGGTGGTTTTATACTACTCTATCTAGATAACATTCTGCTATTTGACAATAACGTTGGGGCATTGTCATTAGCCAAATTATAGTTGACCAAGTAGTTTGACATGAAGGACTTGGGTAAGGCTAATCTTGTTCTCAGTTTCCAGATCTTTTGGGATGTGAATAACAAAATGATAGCTTTGTCCCAGGCCAACTACATAGATAAGATTCTCAGGAGGTTTGCAATGCAAGATTCTAAGATAGGTGGGCAACCATCTAGGTTTGGAATTACTCTTTCTAAGAAAGACTCTACAAAGTCTGATGAAGAAAGAGAATACATGAAGAAGGTGCCTTATGCTTCTATAGTGGGTAGTCTCATGTACACCATGCTTTGCACATGACTAGATATTTGTTATATGGTCAGGACTATAAGTCGATTTCAGGCGGATCCAAGACCAAACCACTGGGTTGCGGTAAGCATATTTTCAAGTACCTAAGAAGGACTCGAGGGTATATACTTGTATATTCGGGTAAGGACTTAACTCCTCTAGGATATACTGATTCAGATTTCCAATCCTATCTAGATTCTAAAAGATTGACTTCAGGTTTTGCATTTACTATGGGTGGTGGTGCCATCAATTGGAGAAATGTGAAATAAAATTGCACTTCAGATTCAACGATGGAGGCTGAGTATGTGGTAGCTAGTTATGCTTCAAAAGAAGCAGTATGGCTCCGCAAGTTCCTTGAGGATCTTGTGGTTGTTCTTGGTATGGATAAGGCAGTATCACTGTACTGTGATAATAGTGCAATGGTAGCTAATGCTAAGGAACCAAGATTTTACAAGAAAAGTAAACATATTGATCGGAAGTATCATGTGATAAAGGACTTTGTTGAGGGAGGGCATCTTACGTTGTGCTAAATCACGTTAGAGGATAATTTAGCTGATCCATTCACGAAGACACTTACTGGGAAGAGTCTTCGAGAGACATGTGGAAGCTATGGGATGCGAGATTTGTCATATTTACTCACTTAGTGCAAGTAGAAGATTGTTAGACGTGTATACCCTAAGGAGTAAAAATGTAATATGTTTTTTAAGACAATTTTATCAATAGAGAATTCATTCATTATTTATATACCAAAACTTTTCCTTTCTATGTTCATATTTGTTGAATGTATGTTATGCAAACAAAAGTTTAAGATTGTCGATCTAAACCTTTAAGAATTGGGCATATGATCAACAAATTATACGGAAGACACGATTCTTAAGGTGACGGTCTAAATTGTAAGATCCGCAATCGAAGGAATAAAGTTGAGCGCTTTATTCACGTAAAGATTGTTATGTTGTCTATTTTCTATTGGGAGATGGTTTGTCTTGGCCATCGGAAGTGGACTCTATGAATAGAAACATTGGCAAATTGTCATAGGTAACGATATGTTGGATCAGGACATAAAGTGAATTGATTTAGATTGGTAAATCGATTCACTTTAGACAATTATTTATATTGTATCTTAATCTTGAGATAAATAGTGGGCCTGTTGTCTTGAGTTGTGTCTTTTGATGTACCAAATGGTGACACCCACATTTTAATAGTGGTACATATGCCGGTATGTTGGAGGCATGACTTTTGATAGCGTAAACCTGTTATTCATGGATATGTAATCCATAGCTCCTCTTTAGGAGTAGTGATATCCTCTTATATGCATTATCCTATAATTGGAAAACTAGAGCGCTCAACCATTTAGATACATAGGTGTAATCGAATGGTATACCATCTTTGGATGGTAAGTTTTCCAATGGTGAGACAATGGAACGTAAGATAAAAATAATTAGGAAGGTAAGACAGAACTTGTCCTTAAGCAGATTATGGATAATCCTATTGGAATAAGATACATTATGATATGTCATGGAGACTTAGCTATATGAGCTTCGTAATTCTATATAGTTTGATAGTGTAGTTCCAAGCTTTTAGTGGAGTAACTTTAAAGTTGATAATTATGAAATGTATATCTATTTGGTCCCCTTTGCTACTCACAAAAATCCTATAACGATACGGTGTGCTTTTTCAATAATTGATGACTTAGATTTATCAAATTGGTTGAAATTCGGTAAAATCGGATAATTCATGTCTGTTTATCGGTTGAATTAATTTTGTGATAAAATTAATTCAAGAAAAACTTGTTGAATTATCGGGAACAGATAATTCATGTCTGTTTATCGGTTGGATTAATTTTGAATTAATTCAAGATAAACTTGTTGAATTATCATAAATTTATTTATTTTCCTAGAGATTATCTAGATAAAGTTGTTTTAATTAGATAACTTCTCTATTGGGTTATTTGAATTAAAACTGAGACTTTATTCTATAGAATCTCGGGTGGAGAATAAAAGATTCGCTGGGATTTTTATCGCAGGTTCGGCCTGCCAATAAGGCAAGTTCAGCATGTCCGTTGGACAAATCGGCATACCGACCGCGCGATAAAAAGATCACACGTTTTCACACGAATTTCATCAGATATTGATTTGAATTTGATTTTGATTCAAATTTTTGAGGCCTTATCTGATAAGGACTGACTCCTAGGCCCAACCTCTATATAAAGGGGAGTGAGTCTCTTTATTATTTAGATCATTTGAGAAATTGAGAGTGAAATTCTACTGGTGAGATTCTAAAAACTCCTTGAGAGCTCTTGTTCACAAATTACGAACACTAACTCTGGGTTCTCTCAATTGATTGAAAGGAGAGTCGCCTAGTAGAAAAGCTACATGTGTGAGCCCACACTCACTCTGATCATGGATAGAGAATAGCAAAGAAGGCTAGTTGGTTGAGGTCCTTCTAGAACGTTACTTCTCTTCACTGATTGAGGAAGCTTTTTGGCGTTTACAACATTAGTAAGATCTAGTTAATTTATGCATATAACGTGTCAAACTTGTATTTCGAAAATACTTTGGTATAAAAATTTTTAAAATTCCACTGCGTACTATTTTTCTAACACAAAATACTCCGTATAAGCAGCTTATACTAACCATGTAAGCATCGAGATTATAGAAGCATCGACAAAAAAAGTGTTAGTGATGTACCTTAGGCCAATTATATAATGACTACATATTGATTTCATTACTTTTTCATTTTATTAATAAAGAGGCATTTTTATTATTGTTTTTTATTCTAATTCTATGAATAGTTAATTCTATCTAAGGTCATCAAGTATGTGACTTGATAGTAAAACTCTTAGGTGAAAATTGAATTATATTCTAAATTATCCCCAATCGGTCATTATTATTGGGATAATGATGAATGAAGACTAGTATGAAGTTTGACTGATGATTATGTTTTACTAATCATATGTATGAGATACTAAGTCAACTCATAGATACATATTTAAGAAATGATGTATTGGATTGACCCACTATGAGAATACTACATGGATAATTGTTATAAGTAATTCTCATCACAATAGTATTATCCTAGTCCTCTAAGCTGAAATCACCATGGTTTCCTGCATGACAAGTTCTATATTTTGACACAATCTAATATTATCTTTAATAGGATGATGGAATAGATTGTTGTTGGATATAGAGTGAATCATGTGAGGAATATGAGTGATTAAGAAGGAATTTGTCCCTTATTTATTATGAGAAAGATATCTGTGGGCCCCTCGATAAGTTAGACTGAAGAAAAATGTATGGCCATACTGGAATGAATTGATAAGGGTTATCAATATCAATCTACTTAAGATCGAGAAATAATATGATTGAATAG
>CAMOHE010039443.1:0-15277 GCA_946598075.1 Artocarpus hirsutus
AGTTCATTTCTACATATTTATTTGATTTTGAGAAATTTCTTTTAATGTTAAATAATTTCTAAATATAGTCCTACTGAGCCATTTGCTCACATTTCTATTTGTTTTAAAATCTTAACCCTAGGTGGATATCAGCATAGGATTGGAGAAGAGTCCGCCGACCGGACTTACGATCAGTAGAAGTATTTGGTAGGTTAAATTACAATTCAAGGCATGTAAGATTTTTAACTTCTCTTTTATTTTGGACTGTGGTTGTATTATAATATTGTCAGTACTATATGTGTGTGCACAATATGTGGGCCAGTGGGACTTATACGCGTTCCACCCCATATTTAATTATTATAATGTTATTTCTATTTGTTTAATTATTACGATGATTCATTTTATTCCTTTAACTTATTATATTCAAATGATTTTCAAATTATCACATTTTTACTTATAAATTTGATTCTAAAACCTTGTTTTTTAACTAAATCTTACCTATTTAACTTAATTAAACCACCACGTCACCTCCCGTACTCCGGGGCGTGACACTCTCCCTTCCCTCTCTCTTTCTCTTCCTTTTCCTCTTTCTACCATCACTCTCCTCTCTCTCCTTTTCTCTGATTTTCCAATCGCTTTGGAGGCCAAGAAACAAGGTTGAAGGTCCCTCAAATTAGTTCAAAAACGCCCATTGAGGTTAGCTACTCTCGCTCTCTCTCTTGAAATTTCAAATTTCAAAATTTAGTTTCAAAAATTTTTAATTTTCCTTTACATGCCGAATCTGAGTTTTTTGAGCTTAAGAGACCTTTAATCTAGGTTTGTAGGACCCAAATCATCATGAATTTAAGTTTGATTGAACGAAAATCAAGCGAAATCAAGTTTTTCTATTTTCTTTATTTTTTGATTTATTTGAAAATCTTTGTGAAAAACTTGTTGAAATATGTTTAAATATATTCTATTATGTTTATTTATCGTCCTTGAACTTTATTTATGTTCTGGGAATGGAGCAAAATAGGTTTAAATAGGTTTTAAGCCCAGATTGGCTGAGGCTCGAAATATGAAAAATTTCATATTTCGAGAGATCGACAGGTCAAACTTGAAGTTCGGCAGGCTGGATTCATAAGTCTGACAGGCTAAATTCATATCTTCGGCAGTCCAAATTCAAGCAAGTTCAGCATGGCTGACCCAAATGGTCGGTAGGCCAAACAAAACAATTCGGTAGGCCAGACCAAGAAGTTCGATAGGCCGACTGGGCTTTGCAAAATTTGTAGTTTTTCATCAGTTTTTATTGTTTAAACTATAGATATAGACCTTTAGCCTTATGACATGATTTTGTGAATCTTAATGACATACTAAGACACCATGAGATAGTATAGTATTGTAAAATACTCTAAGTTAGATATTGATGAACTTAGTTTATCTTTAAGATTGTTCATAGTTCCATAGAACTAACGTATAATGGGTCGAAACTATGGTGTTGAGCTTCAATACGGGATATCAAGGTAAGACTCCAAACCTCTTTTTTTGGTAGCCATGTTTTTAAAAGGGTTTTGGCCACAAAGTGTTTCCTTGCAAAAATGTTTTCAAGGAATAATTGAGATGAATTTAATTACTTATTTTTATTATCTGTTGAATAATGAATGATCATAATGAACGTAATGAGAAAACTCGGTACTATGAGACTGGGATAATGATACATATACGTTAAGGCATGATGCCATACTCAAAGATCGGGTCGTATAGAGTACGACCTTGGAGGCAGGTCCTAAAACTCAGCTGAGCCACTACGATGGTGATACTTTTGGTTTGTCCAAGGAAAAAGAATAAAATCATTTCAATGAATAATGAATCAAATGGTAAGAATGAATTTAATAAATTTTATTCATTTACCATGTTTTATAATTCAGATGCAGAAGCTAGATTTTTATATCTAAATTAAATGTTTTTCAAAGTATAGTCCTATTGAGCCTTCCATTTACATTTTTATTGTTTTAAACATTTTCCCCCTAGGTGCTATCCAGCTTATGACTAATTGAGATTCCACCGAGTAAACGCGTGGACTGTAGGATTTCTAGTTAAGGTTATTTATTTATCTTAGTTCAAGACATGTAATATTTAAGTTTTATTCCTTGTATTGGACTGTGGTTATAATATTGTTCATGCTATCTTTGTGCATAAAATGTGGGTTTAGTAAGGCCGACTCGTATTTACATGTATTTATTTGTCTTTATTACTTTATTTTATTAACTTGCTTTAAAAAGGATTTCGAATTGTCACGTTTTTAAATAAACTCAAAATTATTTAATCGGTAATTTTTATTAAAAATTTAATTTAATTAACTAAATTAATTGGTCTTGTCACTATATGGATCAGTGTACGTGACAAGTGAATGTGGTATTATCATAATATTAAATATTTATTTTTATAATAATGAATATAAAATATAATAATTTGAATAAATAAAAATAGGGAAAACTTTTAAAATTATAATGAAAAATATAAAACTAAAACTATGAAAAAGCTAAAAAAAAAAAAGGCTAAAAAAGCTATTCATTTTAAATTTTTCTCGTCATTGTTTAGTAGTAGAGCTTTATACAATAATAACGGTTTGTTTTTTAATATAATTGTTGAAGGCTTTGTGTTATTTATTGGTTCCAAACACCCTATTAGCTTTATGCTCCTTTTCGTTGAGTTTTTTGTCCTTTATTATTTTCCTGTCGTTTTTGTTTGTATTCGCCGTGCCCCGTATGTTAATGGATGTGGTATTAACTTAACTTTTCATTAGTTGCTGTCGTTTTCACGTATTTGTCATCTTAAATTTTTTAAGTCGCTTTTGAGGTCTTGTCTTTTTAATTTTCCAATCGTTTGCCAAGTGGTTGTCGTTTGAAAATTTCTTCTTCCTGTCAGCGATTTGATATTTATTGTCGTTTTTTATTCATCTTTTTTCCTGTTATTATCGTTTTAGTTTTCATCGCTTTTCTCGTTTTTGTTGGTTGCTTTCATGCCGTTGCTAATGATTTCTGAAAATTTCTCCTTCCTGTCGGCGGTTTGATATTTATTGTTGTTTATTATTTATCGTTTATCCCGTTATTATTGTTTTTAAGTTTTCATGTTTTTCTCGTTTTTGTTAGTTGCTTTCATGTCGTTTTTTACGACTTTTTTGTTCAAAGAAAAACTTCATGACGTTTTTGACGACTTTTTTATTGAAGGAAAAACAAAAAGCCAGTCAATTTTGCAGCTCAAAACTTTTCAAATCAATCACAACCTTCAAATTTCAATGCCGAGCAGGGGAGCATCGTTATTTTATGAAGCTACGTTGCTTCCTCCTCAGAAAAAAAGAAAAAAGAAAAAAAAAATTAACGCTAATGACTAGACTTTTAAAAGCATGTTTGTTTTATATTTTTTTTTTGAGCCTAATAGCTTAAATTTAAATTCAAATATCAAAAATATTTTAGATATATGTTTGTTTCTTTAAAATCCGAATCAAAATGAGTATCAAAAATAAAATTTTTCAGAGTTTTAGCCCCTCCGTAAACTCTTGATACTCAAATATCTTTGCTACAGTAAAAGCTAAAATTCTCTCTTTTATATTTGAGAAAAAAATCATAACTTATTCATTTGATATCTAATTGAGATAATTCTTTTTTCATTGCATTCCTAGTGAAGTGAAAATAAATTAAAATCTATATTGCATATTTTTTAAGATCATTAATATTAAGATTTTATTAGATTTATTAATAAATCAAAAACTATTTTAACTATCTCTCCAAACATAAATTCTAATTTTATATTCAGATTTAAACTTAGATGCACATTTAAACGTCAAGTCGGATAATAATTCAAATTACTAATTCATATCTTAATTTAAATCACACAATTTAAATCAAATCACTAATTTCAATCTATTTACCAAACAGATCCTAAGTCTCTTTATTTCACTTTATAAACTTTAAAACTCATTACTTTATTACCTTAAACTTTTAGATCTCCTTATTTTGTCACTTCTGGACAAAAATAGACCTACATGAGCAGCATGTGGGTGATTTGTAAAGACAAAAATAACATTTTGTCAGTTTGTCACTCTTAAGCAAGAATTATAGTTTACATTCTCATTTAGAAAGTTGGAAGTAAATAATTTGAAGATTTTCAATTTCAGTGTTTCATTGTGTTAAGAGTAGAAAGAGCATTATTAAGCCATAAATAGTTTTAACAACCCCCCGTGTGCTTCACATATAGATATATCCCTGTCATTTTTTATGGAAAATTGAACGTAAGGAGCAAAGTAAGAAAATTTGAAAGCTTGAGGGGGCGAAGTGGTTATTTTTCAAACTTAATGGACAAAATGAAGGAACCCTAAAGTTGAAGGGACGTTAGCGTTAATACTAATAATAATAACCCTGCAAATTGGATCTCTATGGGGAGGAATTAAGAAATCTTAAGACTTTGGGGCTAGAGTATAGTTTAGCAAATTTGTCTCCTCCCCTGTTACACTGCTCCGTAAAAAGGACTTTAGTTGATCAGAGTGAAAGAAAAAAGATTTTTCGGAACTCGTTCAAGTCCAAGGTTAGACCTCCCAAACCCTGATTTTACTTTGCTCCTTGTTTGCCCTAATTCCAGATTCAGATCTTGTTCTATAATGATTAATGCGCATGTAAATTGAAAATTTGGAAGTTTGGTATTAATTTCTGTTTGGTGAGAAAGCATAGGAAAATCGTAAAGTTTGACTCTTTTTCCTGGAGATTAGTTTGGGTATCTATAGAATTCTGAGATCTCAAACTCAACTAGGTTGAATTTTGATTTCTGATGGAAACAAAAGGAAAAGGAGATTAGGAAGCTAAAAATTCGTAGTTTTAGTTATCTTCTTCTTTGCTTTCTGTGTTTTTTTTCCCTTTAAAGTTTTCCTTTTTTACACTTTCTTTGGACGAAGAGACAAAATAAAGGAAAAGAAAATTTAAAATTTTACATTTGGTTTATTGAATGGTCTTATTATTGTTTTTTCTTTCCATGGAAAAAATGAATTTGAAATTGGGTGCATTGAAATTTTTTTTTTTTTTAAACTTTTAGTATAGATTTTGGCTTTTGGGAAGACGGTTTCTGCCTTTCAAGCTATAGGTTCACTTGAAATTGTTTAAGGAACAACATATTTCTTGATTGGAGGTCCAAAGAACAATATACTTTTTTGAAATACCCAAGAGTCAGTTTTGGCAATTTTTATACCATTGAAATTGGAAAACAAGAAATTTTTATTGATCGCTATTCTCAACGTATCAAATTCCCATTTTTTAATTGTCAAATTGCCTTAAACACGTTAAGAACATTATACAGATTTGCATTCTGACCTGTAAGGTGGATAAAAGTCTTATCTTTTGTATATTCGCTTCGTCTAGCTTTACAGCAACTAGACTTGACAGATGCATGATTAATCTAATTGTGAGATTGGCTTCTCTTCGATCACTTGTTAGTAAAGATTACCTATTAAGTTGCAAGCATTTTCGAGATTGTCTTTTGGCATAATTATTCAATATATGTTTTAGATTTTTCTTTCAATTTCATATTAATTTCCTATCTACCAACGTTCCGAAGTAGTTGATCTTCTTGTTTTGTGTTGATTTGATGCTAGTACTTCCTGAATCATTCCCATAAACTCTTAGCAGTTTCTCTGGCTCATTGTTTTGCAGATTGCATGAATTTCTCTATGCCACTGTCGATCAGACAAACAATGCAACTTTGGGGGCAAATCATGTGCTAATACTAATTATGAAGCTGGCTTTCAGATAAAAGTAAAAAAAGCAAACAAAAAAAAAAAAGAAGACAGATAGTATAGTTCTGCTTATTTAATCATGGAGCCTTTATGGAAGCTTTTGTATTTGCTCGAGCCTGCTCCAATCTCACTTATTGTGACTGCAGTAGCCGTAACTTTCGGATCTGCATTTCGCGCTCTCAATTATGGAAAAGAAATGGAGCGCAATCGTGACTTGTCAGGAGCGTCAATTACATTAGATCGGTCCCAAGCGCTCATGATTCCAATAATGAGCTCTTTTAGTTTGATTCTGATGTTTTATCTGTTCTCTTCAGTCTCACAATTCCTCACTGCATTTACAGCTATTGCTTCTGCTTCATCCCTTTTCTTCTGCCTATCTCCTTATGTAGCCTATTTGAAGTCACAGCTTGGTTTGGCTGACCCATATGTGTCGCAGTGCTGTTCGAAGTCATTTACTCGCATCCAAGGGCTTTTACTCTTGTTCTGTTGTGGTGTAGTTGCATCTTGGCTTGTTTCTGGGCATTGGATATTAAACAATTTGTTGGGCATCTCTATATGCATTGCCTTTGTGAGCCATGTGCGTCTTCCAAACATCAAAATCTGTGCAATGCTCCTTGTTTGTTTGTTCGTATACGACATATTCTGGGTATTCTTCTCAGAGAGGTTTTTCGGGGCGAATGTCATGGTTTCAGTTGCAACACAACAAGCGTCAAATCCCGTTCACACTGTTGCTAATAGTCTGAGTCTTCCTGGATTGCAAATGATAACAAAGAAGCTGGAGTTGCCGGTGAAGATAGTCTTTCCTAGGAACTTGTTTGGTGGAGTGATTCCTGGAGGAAATGCCTCAGACTTCATGATGCTTGGTCTTGGTGACATGGTAAGACATCCTTTCTCACCAATTCTATATAACTTCCTCCAAATATAGCGGTGTATTGCATTGATTATTATCACAATGTTACATCATGTGGAAAATATTCCTCTGCACTTATGTTTTTATGCTCACAAGTATGGAGTTATTTTTTTGTTATTTTTCATCAGTTTCAACATCTTTATAGTTAAAAGACATTCATCTTTCTCAGAATTGCTAAAATGTTGAAACATGTTTATGCACTACGGGTCTTGAACTGTTTTTATGAATAGCTCGGCTGATTGATTCACACAAAATCTAAATTATGATGTCTTAAGTTGGAACACTCTACTTATCTTGAAAAGGAAATTTATGACTGCGCTCTCTACCTTTCTTTTTTACCTATTTCTTTATTTTTGCCGTAAACAACGTGAAGGTACTATTAAACAAAATGGCAACTTGGAAACATGATCTAATAAGGTCCTGGTTTATACAAATTATATCATTCTGGCACATGCTCCTTTGTTAAGGTCAACTAATTACGTTTTTTTCCTTTTTGTTTTTTTGCATAAGTCTTCACAGGATTTATAATTTAGTTCTGCTCTTGTTGTTCTGCAGGCAATTCCAGCCATGCTTCTAGCATTGGTCCTCTGGTTTGATCATCGAAGGAGCAGAGATGCAGTTAGTCTCTTAGATCTGCATTCTTCAAAAGGGCACAAGTACATTTGGTATGCCCTCCCCGGATATGCCATTGGCTTGGTTACGGCTTTGACAGCTGGTGTTTTGACTCATTCCCCTCAACCTGCGCTGCTCTATTTGGTAATCTTCTGTTGCTACTTTGTGTCGGTTTCATTATAATAATTTTTCTTTGGCCCATCAGAAAATTTTCTGGGCAGTCCGGGATTTGTCAACTCCTTGTAACTTTTCCACTTGATGAATATGTTATTAGGTGCCCTCTACATTGGGACCAGTTATAATCATCTCTTGGATAAGGAAGGAGCTAGCAGAGTTATGGGATGGACCTATGCCCAACCTCTCAGACAAAGCTTGCCAGATAGAAGTTTGAGCCGTTTATCCTTTCTTACCAAGAGTACATATTCCTCTGCCAGCCAATTGAATATTGTAAATTCTCTGGGAAAAACCTAAAGGAAATTGGCAATCAATGGTCATTTTGTTTCATCTGATTTTCGGCTGTCTTTCAAAAATGTCTGGTTTACTAATGAAAGAAGTAGAGGATATATTTATGGGAATCATGTCATATATTATAAAATTTACTCAAAATAAGCAAATAATTATGCAATTCTAGCCATAAGATGCAACAATAATGGTTTCTCTCATTTCTTGCTATTATGTCCTATACCCCTCCTAACTCAGCCACGGAACTCTAGAGGTCTTTCATTTAAGTGAGAATAAAAGCGTAGAGTTTAAAATATATGTATGCATGTATATGTTAGGGACACAGAGCTAAATGACTTTTTTTAATGTTTTTAAAATAAATAAACATAACTTTTTTGAAATTAAGCAAATAGAAGTTACATTAGTTTTTCACCAATGAATTTGACGAGTTTATCGATTATAAATTTGAGTTTATCGAGTTTATGTTGTTTGAGTTTATTAATTAAACTTAGTTTATCACTAATAAATAGTTATTTATTTAATTTTAAAAAGTTATAGTAATTTATTTTAAAGAGCTTATAAAAACGTCATCCAACCCAATTTTTTTATTTAATATCTCTTTGCACCAGAGGAGCATTTCTTGTATCAAACCGTTTGATAAAATGGAAAAGTAAGAGGGAAGAAATTGGCGGAATTTTGAAGAATAAATCCATATGTTGAAATTGGATTTGTATTCTACTGCTTTCATCATGGAGCCCGTCTGTTAAAAAAATGTTTTTTTATTAAAAGAAATCTTCAAAGGGGACAATTTTTTCCAAAAAAAAAAAAAAAAGAACCCACCTCATCTTTATCAACTCTGATAAGGTGTTTTGAAGAGTAGTTTAAACCAATGGTTTGAATTATAAACAGTGTAAAATTCTCACATGCTACAGTTCTCAAAACTTAAACTGATGGTTTAAACTACTATTTCAAGAGAAATTGTACCAAATAGAAGATTTTGTTATTCAATTAGTAAATAATGTTAGTTGTTTTTAAAATATTTTGATAATAGTAGTTTATACATTTTACAAACATAAAAAGCCCAAAATACCCCTTTTAATTCAACTCTACCCATTTTCAAGATAAAAATATATGCTCTCTTTGCCTTTCCCTTTCTCTCTCCCAAACCTGTTGAAAAAACAGTACGCAGTAGAATTTTAAAATTTTTTATACCAGAGTATTTTCTAAAACCTAAGATTGACACACTACATGCATAAATTAACCAGATTTTACTAACCTTGTAAATGTAGAAAAGCTCCCGCAATCCGTGAAGAGAAGTAACGTTCTAGAAATGCCTCAACCAAATGGTCTTCTTTGCTATTCTCTATCCACGATTGGAGTGCGTATGGATGCATGTCGTTCAGCTTTTTTCCTGTGACTCTCCTTCCAACAAATTGAGAAATACCCAAAGCTATAGTTTGTGATTTGTGAACAACAACTTTCCGGGGAGTTGCAGAGTCTCTGATCTAAATAACAACGAGTCTCACTTTCCTTTTTATAGAAGTTGGACCTAAGAGTCAGTCCTTATTAAATAAGGGCTTGAAAATTCTAATCAGAATCAAATCTTGATCAATATCTAATAAAATCCACGTGAAAATGCATTATTTATTCAACCCTCAGTCGGTAGGCCAAACTTAAAGATCGGCCTACCGGACTTACAATAAATGATCCATGCAAATCTTTATTTCTCACTCGAGATTCTTGAGATAAAGCATCGATTTTAATTCAAATAACCTAATCCAAATAACCTAATAGATAAGTTATATGATTAAAACAGTAATATCTAGATAATCTCTAGGAAAATAAATATTCTTGATCATTCAACAAGTTTATCTTGAATTAATTTATTCGAAATTAATCCAATCGATAAATAGACATGAATTATCTAATCCCAATAATTCAACAAGTTTATCTTGAACTAATTTTTACAAAATTAATTTAACCGATAAACAGACATGAATTATATGATTCTATCGAATTTTCAGCAAATTTATATAACATGACACAAGTCACCAATTATTAGAAAAGCACGCCATATCATTACAGGATTTTTATGAGCTAACAAATGGGACCTGATGGATCTACATAGTTCAAGCTTTCGATAATTATGAAACCCAATATCCTAGATATACATTTCATAATTATTAACGCTACTCCACTAAAAGCTTAGAGCTACACTTTCGAACTATATAAAATTACGAAGCCTGTATAGCTAAGTCTTGATGATATATCATAATGTATCGTATCCCCATAGGATTATCCATAATCAACTTAAGGACAAGTTTTGTCTTACCTTCTCGATTATTTTTATCTTACGTTCCATTGTTTCACTATCAGAAAACTTACCATCCAAAGACGGTGTACTATCCGATTACACCTATTTATCCAAATGGTTAAACGCTCTAGTTTTTCAATTACAAGATAACGCATATAAGAAAATATCACTACTTCTAAAGATGAGCTATGGATTCCAAGTCTATGAATAACAAGTCTACGTAATCAAGAGTCATGCTTCCAATGTACCAGCATGCGTACCACTATTTAAATGTGGATTTCATACTTTGGTACATCAAAAGATACAAGTCAAGACAACATGCCCACTATTCATCTCAAGATTAAGATACAATACATATGATTGTTAAAAGTGAATCGATTTACCGAGACAGAATTATTAATTCAAATCAATTCACTTTATGTCCTGATTCAAAACATTGTCATCTATGACAACGTGTCAATGTTTTAATTTGCAGAGTCTACCTTCGATGGTCAAGACAAATCATCTTCTGTTAGGGATATATACAATATAACAATTTTTGCATGAATAAAGCGTCCAACTTTATTCCCTTGATTGCGGATCTTATGATTTAGACCGTCACCTTAAGAATCGTGTCTTCTACAAAATCTGTTCATCATATGCCCAATTTTTAAAGGTTTAGACCGACGGTCTCAGACTTTTGTTTGCTTAACATACATTCAACAAATATGAACATAAAGAGGACAAAATTTAGTATACAAATAATAAATAAATTCTTTATTAATAAAAATGTCTCCAAAAACATACATTTTTACTCTTTATGGCATATATGTCCAACCCTCTTCTCTCGCTAGTTTTCCTCTAGTAAGGAAATCCACTGCTCACTGTCAAGCTCCAACACCACCACCTATACAATGAGCTCCAAACACCTGAGGAGTATCTTTGACGAATGGAGGGCGCGCTTCCGATGGAGTGTTAGTGATGTGCCGTAGGCCAATTATGTAACGACCACATTTTGACTTCGTTGCATTTGAATTTTATTAATAAAGAGGCATTTTCATTATTGTTTTTTATTCTAATTCTATGAATAGTTAATTCTGCCCAAAGTCATCAAATATGTGACTTGATAGTAAAACTCTTAGGTAAAAATTAAATTATATTCTAAATTATCCCTAGTTGGTTATTATTATTGGGATAATAATGAATGAAGACTAGTATGAAATTTGACTGATGATTATGTTTTACTAATCATGTGTATGAGATACTAAGTCAACTCATAGATACATATTTGAAAAATGATGTATTGGATCGACTCGCTATGAGAATACTGCATGGATAGTTGTCATAAGTAATTCTCATCACAATAGTATTATCCTAGTCCTCTAACCTGAGATTACCATTGTTTCCTACATGACAAGTTCTATATTTTGACACATTCTAATATTATCTTTAACAGAATGATATAATGGATTGTTGTTGGATATAGAGTGAATCATGTGAGGAATGTGAGGGATTAAGAAGGAATTTGTCCCTTATTTATTATGAGAAAGATATCTATGGGCCCCTCGATAAGTTAGACTGAAGAAAAATGTATGGCCATACTGGAATAAATTGAAAAGGATTATCAATATCAGTCTACTTAAGATCAATAAATAATATGATTGAATAGTATAAGGATGACATAAACCGTGCCTTATGTTCAATCAATGTATCTAGTGATAAAAAGGACTTTAATACTTATTGTGGATTAGGTTATGTCGGATTATTGACATTCGTATAACTTGGATAATCATAATGTATTGCTAGAGGCCACTTATGATTTGTGGGCCAGAAACAGTATTTCAAGTTCACTACCAACGTTATGTGAACCTACAGGGTCGCACACTTAGAATAGACTAAAAACACATTTTGGGTTTATTGTGTCTAGGTTCAATGAACCTGATAATGTCTAGATTCGATGTACTAGTATGTCTAGGTTCATTAAATCTGACATTATCTAGATTCTATGAATCATATTTGAATTATAATTTACCTGAGTTAAAATTTGACTCTTTCTTGAAGTCAATATATATATATATATCTATTTTAGGGTTTCTGGCCGAATTAGAGAAGAAAAAAGGCGTTCTCTCATTTTAAAAGGCAAAAACATTAAAAACCTTAAAATTTGAGAGAGTCATTTAACGCAAGGAAAGGGTGCTAGCACACCAATTCGGTTTTTGAGAGAGTCTGTTTGTGTGGATACCTGCAGAGGGCGTTGTTCTAAGTAACAATGTCTGAATCCGATCCGAATACGAAAAGCTCGAGTTAGGGTATCACTGGAGTGAACCTGCTCTCTTCCTTCCAGAAATGTTGCCCCTTTTGTCATTTTGGTAAGATTCTATGACTTCCTTATCAATCTAATCGAATTGCATGGATCCTGCGAGGGTTTTGTGGGAATTAATTTTGATTTTTTGCTGCTAATTTGAATCATAAAATCCAACAAAACCCAACACGGGGATCACAATATGAACCGTTGTCTTCACAAAGAGCTTCGATGGTCCTTTCTCTCTCCCCACAATCGCTACACGACCGAGTTTTGAACTTCGTCACTATCGTCTAGAATGACTGAGCGATTTGAGATCTGCTCTATCAAGTCTTTCCACATCATAAATTGCACTGATCTTCTCCGTTAGCCACGATCATCTTCTCCATCGCTGTCAACATGTTGTGAGATCACAAGTGACAAAGAACTCTGAAGAGTAAATCTTCATACACGCAATGGAGAACGACTTCATGCCAGCTGAGATACGACGAGTTCTGGCCGAGATCACGAGTTTATGGTGCTGTTTGGTGGCGAAAACGGTGGAGATCCGATAAGTAAATGGTTTGGCTATGTAGATCGGTTGACGGTGAGTCATTCTGATATACAGATGTTGTCAGATGGGGGTGGCATGCGGCCGGAGTGAAGGCGCAATAATAGCTTAAAATTAGTATATTATTTTTGTTTTTTCATTTTAGCTATGAAAATTGTTGTTGTTTTTGCTTAGAAAAATTATGAATGTGGTTTTTTTTTTTTGGTGTTGTGAAATTATGTATTTTTCGGTCATCAGCATCGACGGTGGCACCACTAATGTCTGTCAATGTTCAACGGTCTGGCAAATTCGCTAGTGAATTTTTGTATTTACACGATAAATGCAATATTTCTTGGTAAATATTATATTTATCGACCACCAGCAAAGTCGCTAGTGTATTTTTATATTACATAATAAATACGGTATTTCACGGTAAATATTGTATTTTCTAGTCGCTGGCCGTCCGATGAAGTCGCCGGTAAATTTTTGTATTTATCGTGTAAACACTATATTTATCAGTCGTTGGCAGTCTAACGAAGTCGCTGGTGAATTTTTATTGGTGAAGTCATGGGTGAATTTTTGTATTTAGATGGTAAATGTAGTATTTACAGAGAAATATTGTATTTAATGGCCACCGATGGTCCCGCGAAGTCGCTAGTGAATTTTGACATTTGCATAGTAAATACAGTATTTACTAGTAAATATTGTATTTCTTATTCGCCAGTCATATAAATACAGTATTTACAAGTAAATACTGTATTTACCAACCATTGATAGTCCGGTGAAGTCACTGTGAATTTTTTGTATTTATACAATAAATACAATATTTGTAGGTAAATATTATATTTCTTGGCTACTTGCGTTCTGACAAAGTCGTCGGTGAATTTTTGTAATTACATTATAAATATAGTATTATCAAGTTAATATTGCATCGACTGTTGGAGGTGCAGGTCCAGTAAATTCGTTGTTAAATTTTTGTATTTACATCATAATGTAGTATTTCAAGTGAAATACTGTATTTCTTGATCTTTGACAGTTAAGCAAAGTCGTTGGTGAATTATTAGATTTACACAGTAATATAGTATTTCAAGTGAAATATTGTATTTCTCGACTGGCAACGATTTGATGAAGTCGCTAGCTAATTTTTATGTTATACAATAAATACGGTATTTTCTGATAAATATTGCATTTTTCAGCTACTGGCAGTGTTGGCTAGGGAGAATGGTAAGAGATATAAAGGGTAAGTAGACGAGGGTATTTTTAGGTTGTTGTTCTCAATTTCTCAAAAAAAAAAATCACTCAATTTCTTATAATATGCTGTAACTTACACATGTTACAACTATATAATATTATTTACTAGGTTTAAAGCAAATATACTATTTTCCTGTTTTTCCCTTCTTCCACGAGCGGGAAAAAAAAAGTTGGCTTTGGCAAAAAGCTAGTACTAGTTGGCTAAATCTTTTTATGGAAGCAAAAAAACAACAAACAAAATTAAGGGAAAAAATATGTAAAAATTTTGTTGTCAGCATAAAGTATGATGCGACGTCGTTAACTACATTAGTTGACGCCTGAAGTCCCTTTAAAAAAATAAAAAAACAAAAAAGACTTCATGTAGCGTGACACGACGTCGTTCGGCAGTTTGCCCGCCGATTGAGTCCTAAAGTTTTCCCTTTCCGCTTACTTCATTTGCTGGGGATCTCGGTCAGGCGGAAGTAGATAGAGAAAGTCGATACAGGAAGAAGAGTGAGAAAAAGAATGGGGACTTCGGTGCAGGTAACGCCGCTTTGCGGCGTCTACAACGAGAATCCATTGTCGTACTTGGTCTCCATCGACGGCTTCAACTTCCTCATCGACTGTGGCTGGAACGACCACTTCGCCCCTTCCATTCTTCAACCTCTTTCCAAGTCTCTCTCTCTAACCCCCCTCTCTCCTCTCTCCAACTTCACAAAACCTTGCTGATTTCTCCTCCATGTCTTCGTCGCCGGGTAGCTTCGACAGTCGACACGGTCTTGCTATCTCACGCGGACACACTTCATCTCGGCGCTCTCCCATTCGCAATGAAGGAATTCGGCCTCTCCGCTCCGGTCTACTCCACCGAACCGGTTTACAGACTTGGTCTCCTCACAATGTACGATCAATTTCTCTCGCGGAAGGTGAAATGAAATTTTTTTTCGTCCCTGTCTTCTCTTTTGCTCACCTATTCGTCGTTCTATGATTCATAATCTATCTCTTGATTCTGCAGCAAGTTTCGGAGTTCGATCTGTTTACATTGGATGATATCGACTCTGCTTTCCAGAATATGACCAGACTTACCTATGCTCAGAATCATCACCTTTCTGGTACTCTTTTCTTTATCCTTTTCTAATAATGTAAAAGGAGATGAAGAATTTAAACCTAATATATGTACATAAATATATATATATATATATATATATATATATATATATATA
>CAMOHE010039444.1:0-20205 GCA_946598075.1 Artocarpus hirsutus
AGGGTCTAACTCATGCATTTCTTAAAAAGCATCTCACCAAACAATGAACTCCTGTTTTATTTTATTTTATCTTATTCTTACATATATTGGCAATGAAATTTTTAAAAATATGCCACTTTTAATTTCCTCAAGTTACAGAAAGTAAATTCATTCATGTTCTTAAAGCATTTCAGTTTCAAAAAGCTCACAGCAACCCCATGTTCCCCAAAGCTTTAAAGAGAGAATGATGAGTCTCAAAGAAAGAAATTCAATAATTTCTTTGGACATCATCAAAAGAAGTTCAATAAAGTGGCATCAATTGCAAGTGCATATGGTATGTTCATTTTACAAGATTGTGCGTGTCAGTGAAACTGAATTGAAACATTGTGTTATAGTTTTCTTCTTTTCCCAAAGGTAGGTTTGTTTTTTTTATTTATTTTTTATTTATTTATTTTTAGAAACATGACAAAATGCATGCCATATTAAGTGGTTTTCAGAGGTACTTCAAAATTTTGCATTCCCAAGCATTATGTTCCACTACTGCAACCCCATTTCCTCAACTCCAAGAATGAAGAATCATTTTCACTACATACAAGAGCCTCCAAGTCCAAAAAATTCCTACAAACAATACCTCACACATGCATATGCTATTACTCCTAAAGAGAGATTTAATCCCAATCATGAATTCAAGCGCGTTTTGAAACATGGTTCAACTTAACAGAACATACTGTAATAAAACTAGTTTAAATTACTGTTTCGAAACACACTCAAAATTCTCTCGCTTTTTTCGTTAGATTGTGGGAAAGAAAAGGTAAAAAAAAAAAAAAAAAAGACAATGTGATTATTTCTAAGTAGATTATGTTTAATTAGAATTAAATGGTATTTGCTTCGATATTTTATTTTGGGAAGATGTGGGGTAAAAAGGACATGCATGGGTTGAAAATTGAAATTATGAGGGACTTTTTTTTTTTTTTTTTTTGAAAGGAAATTGTGAGGGATTTTATTTGTACGCAAATAAAAAACCCAAGACTAGCCTTCAAGCTGAAAAAATGCAGGCCCTTTTTTTATGGTTGTCCCCATTCATAAAACCTGACTAGTTGATTTTAGCTTTGTCCCCATTGTTTTCTTGTGGGATGACTACTTCTTAGCTTAATGTACTCCAAATTGTACACAAAATTACAAGTTTGGTATCGTTATTATTACGAGTCTGAGGACAATTGGCCATGCATGCGTAAGATTGAAGACTCTTTTGCTCCCTGTAAATATTTGATTTAACCTTTTTTACCCCCTAGAGTGACAAATCAGTTTCAACTAAGAAAAAATTAAAACTATAATATATTAGAGATTTACGTTATAACAATTTTTTGTTTTACCATGTAGCATATAAGACTTTGTATTATTAATGATTTCAAACCAATTGGTTTAAACCGATTTATTAAACATATTAAAAATTTTAAATTACTGCAAATATCCTAACCAATTAGACTTAACTATGTATCATTATACCATGTCAAAATCATTTTAAATTAATAATTTAATGAATATTTGTAGGGTGTTTTATATGGTGGTTAGAACCACTGATTAGAACTGTAAACACTGTAACATGTAAAAGCTTTACACTATAACGACTTTTTATTTTTACTGTAACATGTAAAAGATTTATATTATTGCTAATTGAAAAATTGGTTAGAACCCATTAGTACTAAACAGTTTTTTTTATATAGTTTATAACTGTATCCTACCAATAGTCTTTTTTGATACATATTTTGTTATAGAATTCTCCTAATAAAGTAGGACCTTTCTCTCTCTTTCTTTTTTATTTTATTTTTATTTTGCAATTTTAATTGCTCTCAAATTTGTCCTTTAGGCGTTGGACGGTCCAACTTTTGAACTGTTCAACTGATCATCACATTGACTATAAATGTTAACATTACATTATTGCAATAAAAATGGAGTGAAGTTAATGTGTATATCTTATATATCTTTTATAATAAGTTCTCATTAAATGACTATTATAATTTCAGCTGAAAATCATCTTTTTTTTCTCTGGCACCATAATCATTCCCTTGAGTATTCGACTAGTCAAGAAGTTGAATAGTGAACTAATCTTGGCCAAATATCCCAATGTTATGAATTTCAACATATATATCGTCACAATTTTTTATCAAAGTTTTGTTAATAATCAATGCATAAAAAGAACTTCAAAATTGTCTTCTCCGCCTGTTAAGGGCAGAAGATGTATAGTCTAGGTAGACAATAGTTTAAGCTGGTTGTATGTACTCTCAATAAGAAGGGTTTGGTTAGGATTCATGGGTTTAGAATGTGGCTTGTGTGACAAAATCGATAACACCGATCAATTTACGAGTCAAAGGGTATAATTTAACTCCCTTACCGTGTGAGTATAACCCACTTGTATGGCTCTTATTCTGTACTGTATTCTAGCCCTTAATGACTTTTAATCAAAGCTTTCTTAGCTGATTATCAAATAAGAAAAGAGAAAGAACTTGAAAATTGTTGAGTCAATCTTATTCAAAGACTTAAAACCAGTTATACATGATACATTCAACTTGTACATTAATTTCCATGTAGATGTATCATTGTCGCTACAACTTAAAAGTCAAATTTTTGAAAAACACAAAAAGAAAGAAAGGAAAAAAAAGCTAACATGGCGTTTAGTCATCAAATACAAAGCCACTTTTATGGGAAATACTATTTATGCCTTTTTTTTTTTTTTTTAAAGGTGATATCCACACTGCAATATTAAGGAGGCAATTTCTCCCACGGGCACCAAATTGCAGGTAGGATTTTGCCAGACTTAAAAAAAAAAAAAATCTTCATCAGATTTACATGCTGTTTGAAAAGGATAGTTTTATCTACTATCTCAGTTATAAATAATGTAAAACTCTTACATATTACAGTAAAAAAAAATTACTACATTATAAAGCTCTCATATACTACAGAAAAACAGTTTTAACTAATGGTTTCCACTACTATACTAAACACTCTATTAAAAGTTTAAAAAACGTACGTTATCCCATAAAAGAAAAAGAAAGATCAATATTAAGAAGCTTGCTGTTGGATATTATTTTTAAAATAGCTGAAAGTGTTTTTGTTTTAAAAAATAAAAATTTTTAAAAATTATGTTAAAAATATTTTTTAATTTTTTTAAAAAATATATATATACAAAAATATTTTTAAAAATTATTATAACAAAAACAAAGAGACATCTAAAAGATGTAACGTTACAATCCCTTGATTTGAAATGAAATCAAGATAAAAGAAAAGCATAATTTGCTCCCCACAATGGAAACTGATTGATTATAACTGCACTAATTACTTCCCATGCGCTATTTCCTTGCACGGGTCTCTCATTGATTGGTCTTCTGTCCTTCGCATGTACTACTACCATGTACAAAAATAAAGGAAAATTTCACGAGTATTGTTTTCAAGCCCTGTTGATTTTAAGCTTGCAATTTAGCAAGTTATTTAAGAATATAGTGTAAACCATTTTTTAGATTTAAGAACTACAACATACATAAGTTTTATATTATAAATTTTTATTATAATATATTAAAATTTTATACAATTTATAATTTAAATTATTGATTTAAACTACTTTTTTAAATAACTTATAAATCACTTTAAATATTAAAGTGTAACAATAAAACTTAGGAAATTTTTTTATGACATTGAATCTATATAATATGGTTCCTATAATTTAAATCTCACGAGTACGACCAATGACTTCATAAACTATACAATAAAAAAACCTCATTACAAAATTTTTAAAAAATAAAGAAATGAATAAGAGGGAGTGTAATTTTTTACAAAGATGGTAAAATCATCCGGTGTCAATTGGAATCCCAAAATGTATGTTTTTGTTCCACCAAAAACCCATCACAAAAAGACAATTATTTTACTGTTTTTTTTTTCCTAATTATCATTTTTTTGTGGTGCTGACTGATCATCAGGTGGCCACCTTTTGTTTTTATCCTTATTTCATGATTATAGCTCTACAGCAACTTTTGCAGTTTTGGGGCACCAAAGGCACATGATGGTTTATGTAACTCTAAATAATTGAGGCAATGCAAATTAGCTTTGAATGAAATTTAAGTCCTCATTTAATGGCAATGACTAATAAATGAAAAAATTTGGTTATGAGCAAAGTTTTTAATAAATGCATGAATATCTTGAGCTATATACATGAATTCTTTCTCTCTCTCTTGCTTTTTTTGGGAAAATTTTTTTTTTTAATTAATAATTCAGCCTTGTGTACAATACATTTCCCTTTTTGTTACACAAATTTGGTGGAGAAGCCCTAGGATTGGTTTTGATATGATGAATATTTAAAGATCATTATGTTTCTTTCCTCTTTTTGTGAATATGTATTGCTTTCAAGTTTTGCAACAAGAATAAATAGTTTTTTTTCCCAATAAATTGGAGATTAAAAGGCTTTTGAAAAATATCCATAACCCCATACCCCTCTAGGAAGAAAAAAGCGTTGAATGAAATACTAGCAATTCCTTAATTGAAATCATTAATTTAGACGAGTTGTTTTGAAAGGTGCTACAACATTTAAGGAATAACACCTTCTCCGGTCCAATATACTAGAACTATAGATAAAGCATAAGGTATCCAAAATTGACCTATACATATACACTATTATATATATATATATATATATATATATATATATATATATATATATACACATGGTATATTAATGGGTGTTTGGCATCTCCATGTACGGGTATTATATGTAGGTGGACCAGTATTATGTAATTTATGTTTGACCAAGTTTTATTTCCAATGAGTTATGTTGACCAAGTTTAAATATTGTGTATTTTTTTTTCCTTTTTTTTTTTGATAATAACCTTATATTAGCTAAGCTTGTAGAGTTGCATTAATTATATTAATGAAGCAGATTAATTTTGATACGTATTGCATGAATACGATATTATTATTTATTTAAACCGAATTAATTAAGGGAAATTATAACTTAAGTCACCCAAACCAATAAAGTTATTAATCCAATTTGTGCATATACAAAGACTATTTTCTTGTTTTTTTAGCTCGCATTCATCCTGACCTCATCTTCCTAGAATTCATGACAGCTCTTCTATTGGTACAAGGTCTGCTTACTATGGTCCTCAATTGTCTTCACTTGTAAGAAATACTTTTTTTTTCTTTTTTAAGTAAACTTGTTAGACATACATTGAAAGCAAGAAGTTAAAATCCCAAAAAAAAATGGAGGGTTACGTTGTAAAATTTGGAAAAAAAAAAAAAATCTAACTTGCATTTTTGAACAGTTAATTTTCATCAAATTTTGTAAAAATTCATGCTATCAATATAAATATAATAGAATTTTGACGTCCATTATGGTTCAAATTGTGTATATTGAGATAATAAAATTCTCCAGATTTATAATTTACGAACTAATTGATTTTTGTTAAATTCCAACACGTGTATGTAAATTTGAATTTTTATTAGTTATAATATAATATGAAGCATAATGTTCAAGAAACACGCACACAAATGATAGGTTTATCCCACAAAATATCAAGCAATTGTAAAGGGGAAAGAATCGAACCTTTTTTTTTTTACCCTCCAGATAGTTTATCGCATCCATTAATTACCTTATTTTGACTATATTCCTTTAAGACATAATTAACCAGCCAAACTTGGAGCACATAGATTTTAATTTGGTCTATAGGATCTTACTTTATACCTTATCTAAGACATTATCTTTTAGGGTAATAAAAAAAAATATAAATCATATATCTATATTATCTTTTGCAAGTTATAAATCTTTTAAATAGAAGTTTCTAACAATGGCAACAATAGGAACAACACTAGTTTCCCATTAGTGGAAAAAAACAAAAAAAAAGGAAAGATTACCTAAACGTTATTAAATTCATGCATGCTTATATTGAAAATTAAAGTAATAAAGGGAGTATCTTAGAATTTATAAGGAATTTATTTATCTATGTATCATTTCATTCAATCTTTTAGGTCTTTTATTTTTTTTATCATGGTTATGTCACAATGTCTTTAAAATATACATGCGATGTATTGACTTTTTATGCATAAAGATAATAAATTTGGTTATTGTAGTCGAACTCTATTATGAATTTCTAACCACATCCTTCATAGGGCTTCATATCTTTTCCTTCTTTGAGCTCGTGTTATGTGAAAAGAAATCGAGAAGAAAGTACTAACAACAAACGGCTCAATTGGTTCAAATTAACAAACAATAAAAAACTATTATATTCTAGAATAAAAAGTAAAAAATTATTGCATTTTAAAAAACTTTCATATAATACAGTATTTTTAATCAAAATTGGCTTCAATTATTGGCTCTAATTATATTTCTTAAACACTATAAACGATAATAATCGTCAAACATTTTCACTTTCCATATATACCCTCGATGGTTTTCGATAACGCCAGAACACTTGCGACATTTAGCCCAACAATCCAAACAGGTGGAAGGGTATTATGGTAAATTCGACAGTCATGGGCAGTATAAGCAACACCACTGGAAGGACATTATGGTAAATTGGAAGGCATTAAACTAATCCAAACCAGCGGAAGGGAATTACGGTAAATTTACTAACCCAATATAACCCAATCGAGAGAGCCCACGATCGTACTCAATACACGTGGCTCGGAACCACAACGTCACCCCGGGTTAACCGCGTGCAACGCCACCACGTCAGCAGGATGAGCTCCTAGTCAGCAAATCCGCTATAAAAGCCCAAGCCCATCCCCGCACTTCTCAGATACCACTCAGTCCACTCTCTCTAGTCTAGTCCCCAACTCTTACACACACTCTCTCTCCTCTCTCTCTCTCTCTACATCCACTCACCACTACATCGGCAGCGATATCGGTCACCGGCGAAATGAATATTCCGGCGGCTGTCACATCCACAGCCGTAGGCAATGCTCGCATCTCCGATCATCGCCGACACGTCTTCCACGAAAAGTGACCATCACCGGAAGCGATCTCCATTATCGCTTAATTACGCTCCAAGTTATTCTATTCTCTCTGTCTAACCGCCTTCTTCTTCGGCGAATTTACGCCAAAAAGCTGATACGATAATTGTAGAAGAAGGTACCGATTGATTTTTTTTTTCTTTCTTTTTACCTTTTTATGAAGGTTTGGACCGGACTTACGTGATGATCGGAGGGAGAGAAAACAAAAAAAGAAAAAAAAAAGGAAAAAGGGAGATTTTGTTTTTGATATGTTAGCTGAGAAAAGGAAGAGAAATGCACATGAATTAAGTGCTTTTTTTTATTTCTCACGGATTTTGCGTCAATTTCTGTGTTTCTGGTAGTGAGTGAGAGTATTAAATGGAGTCTCCGTGTATTAGGCTCTGAAAATGGAGCAGAACTGACGCAAAAAAAGCTTTTATTATTAGGATTTGTGATTAGGTTTTAGAGAGAGGAAAACTAGTTAGAGAGAGAAAAAGCTTTCAAGTGTTTCAATTTTTGAAACCTTTGTGGGACACCTTTGACCATGCCATTTCCGATGAAGATCCAACCGCTCGACACCGATTCCGAGACGGCGAGAGAACCGGTTAGAGCAGATTCCGTTAAACCGGTTTTGAAATCGCGGTTCAGGAGGCTCTTCGACAGGCAGTTCCCTAGGCTTTCGTCGGCGGAGAAGCCTGAGCCGCAGCAGTACGCCGCCACCGCCGTCGCCAACAACTCGAAGGATGTCGGAGGCGTCGTCGAGTTCGAACCGAGCTCGGTTTGCTTGGCGAAGATGGTCCAGAACTTTATCGAGGAGAGCAACAACGAGAGGCAGCCGGCGCTGCCCGCCAAATGCGGCCGCAACCGCTGCAATTGCTTCAATGCTAACAGCAACGACAGCTCCGACGACGAATTCGACGTCTTCGGCGGCTTCGGCGATTCTCTCACCTCAGGATCGTTTGGCGGCGACACCTGCGATTTGCTCAAGGTAACTTTTTCTCGCCGATTCTCGGCAACCAAACAGAGGATAACTATAATTATAATTCCTGAGAAACTAATAGAAAAAAAAAAAAACTTTGGTGTGCGCAGACTTTGATTCCTTGTGCGAGTGTGGCCGAGAGAAACCTCTTGGCGGACACGGCGAAGATCGTGGAGAAGAACAAAATCCACAAACGAAAAGATGATCTGATCAAGATCGTCACCGACGGCCTTGCCTCTCTCGGCTACGATTCGTCCATCTGCAAATCCAAATGGGAGAAATCCTCCTCTTTCCCGGCTGGTACAGTCTCCGATGAGCTCAAATTCTCATAAAACAAAATTTACCCAAAAAAAACAGAAATTGAAAACAGAAAAATTCGTTTTTTTTTTTTTTTTTTCAATTTCAGGTGAATATGAGTACATAGACGTGGTAGTACAAGGCGAAAGAATATTGCTCGACATAGATTTCCGTTCAGAGTTCGAGATCGCTCGATCCACTGGGGCCTACAAGGCGATCCTCCAATCTCTGCCATACATCTTCGTCGGGAAGCCCGATCGTCTAGGCCAGATCGTCTCCGTCGTCTCGGAGGCCGCGAAGCAGAGCCTGAAGAAGAAAGGCATGCACTTTCCTCCCTGGAGAAAAGCCGAGTACATGCGAGCCAAATGGCTCTCGCCTCACACAATCGAGAGATCCTCGCCGCAGCAGCCGCCGCCGCCTCCTCAAAACGACGTCGCCGCCGCCGCGGCGGAAGAGCCCAAACCCGACGGCGACTCCCAAAGCGACTGCGGAGAATTGGAGCTCATCTTCGGCGAGAAGAGCTCGCCGCCGTCGGAGAATGTTCCCGGCCAGGGAGACGGCGGAGAAATAGTCTCGTCGTCGGAGTCGGTGCCCACGTGGCAGCCGCCGGCGGTCAATCCGAAGAGCGTTGAGAGAGGAGCGAAGATCGTTACCGGATTAGCTTCTCTCCTCAAAGAGAAACCCTGAAAAAAAAAAAAGAGGGAATTTTAAAAAGAAAAGGATTTCCCCCCGTCATTTTTCAAATTTTCCAGATATAAAAAATATGAATATATAAATAACATAATATATATTAAAAAAAGATATATAAAATGAGGAGTTCGGATATTAGTGCAGCGTCTCCTTTTTTTTTTGGTTTGTTTTTAATGTATGCGAGGTACGTTGTAAGAGTTAAAGAGACAAAGCAATCTCATGTAATAAAATAGTTAAAAATTAGAAACAAGATAAATAATTCATATAGATAAAATTTTCCTATAACCAAATTTTACGTTTTCTTTGTTAATTATTAGTATTTTAATTAATCGTTTTCTTGTTGAATGATTTAATTAATTAGTTTAGTCCCTTGGAATTATGAAAATCTGTTGTTTTTAAGTGCACCGACCGTTTGTTGAAAGGCGGGACAAAAGGAGGACGAAACTTTCGTTTTTAGCTTCTCATAGGGCGATGCTTTCGTTTTTATTTTCTCATCTTTTTATGGTCTTTTTACTTTTTGACATTCTCGCCCCTTTTTCTTTCCCTTTTTTTTAACTTTCACAGGTCTGCAGCAACTATTCAATATTTTTTAAAAAAAAATAGGTGGAAGAAGGGTTGTTGATATGGTGACATCAGAGAGAAAAAGAGCTCGTGGCGTCTCGAACGCCGTGAGCAGTAGAGAAAAAATGAAAAAAATAAAATAAAAAATAAAGGAATAAATATATTCATTTGAAATGCGTGATATACTCTTTTTTAAATTTGTTTTTCGGAGTGCTAAAATAACTAAAAAAAATGCTTCTGTTGCTGAAAATCCAGTCGTAAAATTTACGACCCGCAGTTGAAAACTACGCGGGTGTGAAAATTTTGACGGTTGAAACGCACCTGGTCTATGACACGTGTAAAATTGTTATTGGCAATTCAATAGGAGGGTGAATTTCTTTTTTTTTTTTTTTTTTGGATTCCCCGCAAGTGATAGTGCTCTCTGCTTCTCTGAAGGTTCAGTCTTTAGTGGCCTAGACTTAATAGATCACAGGTGAAAGTCCTTACCCGTTTGGGTCATTTTCTCTTAGAAAAAATTTACAGAGATGTGTGTGATGATTCACTTTTTGACCTTTGGTTGGTTTCGGAATCTAGAACATTTTTATTTTGTTGTCTTGATAAGTTATGGGAAAAATAATAATAATTTTAGTACCCCAAAAATATTAGTATTCTTTTTAGTAAATCTCAACAACTGTATTAAATATGTGTAAGATTTAGTTAAAATCCAACAGAGTATAGAAACAGATGCCAAATGCTCTACCCAAAAGGAAAAAAAAAAAATTAAAGAAACAAATGTGTGACACATTTTAAAGAAAAATCAAGTGAACCATCCTATTTTTCTGAACACTTCCGAGAAACAAACAGGACCTCTGTTGTCTGTCATCGTATTTAGGAAACACCATACCTTCCCGGAATTTTATAGCAAAAAACTTTTTTTCTGTTTGTGATCTTTTACTTAATTTTCTTCGCCTCCAACCAATTTGATTGAATTTTACCTAAATTATTTTTTCTTCTTTTTTTTAATAGAAAAATTGGTTTAACAATCATTGTGGTGGGGCTACTGCAATCCATTATGCTGCATAAAATATGAAATCTCTTATAGTTATTATTACTGCATCCCTCATGGTTTATGCATTGGGTGAGATCGGTGCTCTCTGAACAAATAAGGGTGTTGTGGGGTCCTTTTCCTTTTCTGAATTTTTTTGATGATAAGATTTGGGCAGATTTGATTGTTGATATTGGATTTTTATTTCCTTTCTTTTTCTTTCCTCTAAAAAGCAAAAATAAATAATAAAAGCAAATTACCAAAGTTATTTTAATTTTATTACCCTTATGATAGCAACTTCCCACCCACTTTGTTTGCCCTCAATTTTATTGGGTTTGCTTCGGATGCGTAAATTTGATTTTACTGAGTTTGCCCATGCCACACGAAACTGGACAAGATACATATTTCTGAAAAAAATAAAAAATAAAAAATAATAGGGGAGAGTGAGTGCAGTAGTGATAACCTGCAAGAGTCCCCATCATTCCAAGGGTGAGTCTCAATATCAGCCATCCTGTGGTCTGTAGAATATGAAAATTCTTCCAGATATGCTTTTGGGTTTGTGATGTTGAGCACAAATGTTGAGGAATGTACCATCCCACAAATTGTGAGAGAGTTCATGAATACTCTATTATTTAATTTTATTATTTGTTTATTTATTCATTTTTTCTAAAGTGTTCATCATAAAAGTCTACACAGACCCCCTTTGCTATCCTTATCCAATCATGATTTGACATGGCTCCTCACAATGCCCTCTTCATTGCTTCATCCTGGCATTCATCCTTTTTATGACATGTACTCATTTTGAGATGACAGGTGGTCCTCTCAAGGCCACTTCTACTTTACACTTCTTTTCTTTTTTTCTTTTTTTACTTTTTGGCACTCTTTTTACTTCTTTGTTTCCTTTTTCTTCGTCGACATTGCTTTACCTTTTTTTGTTTTTAATTTGGGAGTTCCTAGGATTTTTTATTTTTTCTAGGATGTTCTTATTAGTGAAGGAGCTTGGAAACTTCAATCATTTATGAAATAAAATTATAAATGTTGTGACTGTGACAGAATTCAATCAAATTTTCATGCGTAAGTAGAAGTTTTTGTCAGGAAAAATATTACCCAAAAAAATTATTTTTAATTTTAATTACATATAAATATAATCATATGTTTTAATTATTAAGTGAAAATATAAATTATAATTTTTTTTTAAAAAAAGACATACAATGATATATTTTTATTTTTTAGTAAAAAGTATAATTATAATTTTTTATATAAAATAAAAAACAATTAAAATTTTTTAAAAATTAATTTAAAATTCAATATTTTAAAAGACTTATAGAGCCACTGTCAATACTGCATTTTATTTATAGAAATTTGCCCCATATTTTGTCAATAATTTTTTAGGACACATGGTAAGTCGGTTTAAATCAAGAGATAGAATAAAAGACACTATAACAATTTCAATTTTATAATTAAAAATACTATAACAAATTTATTTTGCACCAAAATTTTTTATTCAAACCAAATTACAAACACACAAAATTTAATTTGTATTCCTCGTTTTTGGGTTGTTAAAGTTTCATTTTAATTTGTACTCATTCTTTGTTGTTTTAGTGCAATACCCAAGAGAGAGCTTTTCATCCATGTAGGACTACTTTATTTTGGGCCAAAATTGAACAATTCATATGGAGTTTCTCACATCCTGTACAAAATAGTGGCATAATCAAATTACTAAAAAATAAGAGTGAAAATTTTTGAGGTCAACTCAAAAAATACAATTAGCTTGGTGTTTAGGTCCTGTCTGTTTGCTGTACAGATGGCCCTCAAGGAAGTTGTTCCATGCAGAGCAAAAAATTAAAAAAAAAAAAAAGGCTCCAATCGCTTTTATGAAGATGAATGATTTTTTTAAAAAAAATTTGAATAGTCTTCTCCTGACTTTGATCTTGAAATTAAAGCTTTATTGCCCACTATCAAATTAAGCTCTTGATTTTTTTTAAAGAAAAATTAAGCTCTTGTTGAATTTGTCTCTTTGTTTTTATTATAATAATTATTTTTTCACAATCAATAACCTTGTCATGTCAACATTGTATTAGTGATTTTTTTTCTTCAACCACATACTTGGATTTATACGACAAAGGAGTTGTTTTGTGGGGGCAATGAAAATGAAATAGCCCAGTTTTGAGAGTAATTTTGAATCTTGATTGAGCCAAGCCTCACCTTTAGACAACCTACTGCACCGATGCCAATCAAAAAATCTTAAATATTCTTCTTCACAAAAAAAGATAAATCAAAAGAAAAGTTAAATCAAGAATAATATGTTACAATATCCATGGTAATGAATTATTGTGCGTGCAAAAATTTATAGCAGTTGTTAAATCAGAAGAAAAGTTAAATCAAGTATAATATATTGCATAAGTAATGAATTATTGTGCATGTGAGAATTTATAACGATTGTTACATGGTAAATTGTTGGACTAATTGGTGAGGTCTTGTATATCATGGCAACCATGACGCAACCAAAAAAAATAGACACCAAAAAAAAAAAAAAGAGAGAGAGAGAAGCTAATTTTTTATTAAATAAGGACATAATTATGTATTTATATAAGAACTGGGTTATATTATAATTTCTTTTACAAAGTGAAAACACAACTGAAATTAGCAGGGTACAACTAAAATTTTACACAAAAATTAATTGCACGTTTGACAAACCAGTTTAAACTAAAAAAATGAGTTTAAATTCTATAGCATATAATAGCTTTACTTCAAAGCTGTATTTTGTTTTATACTGTAGCAGCAAAGAGCTTTATACTAGGTATGATTTAAACTTATTAGTTTAAACCAATGTGTCAAAGATGCTATAAGGGTAAAAGTAAAATTTTAAGAAGTGCCGCGCTCAAGAGAAACCTCCATCCACCCCAGCATGCAAAGGAAAAGCGATATTGAAAAATTATCTTAGTCTCAAATTTTGCAATATATATATATGTATATATTCGAAATAGAGCATGTGCTGCATTTTTTTTTTAACAAAAGCTAAAAGCATAAAGCCAGACTGTGACCGCAGATTTATGCGGAAAAAAACCAGCCAGAAGGAGCAAATTGGGTGGAGCATTTTCTGTTGAATGTTGTTTTCAAAAGGGAGTGGTATCAAGAAAAACAACTCATAAATTACAAGTCATATTAAGGAGGTTGATTTTGATCGCCAAAAGCAAGGTAAACAAAATTTTATTTTCTAGATGGGCATTTATTTGCTATTACATCATGGGGACCAATTAGGCACAGTAAAGCAACAGAGCCCTGTTTATTGTATTTAAATCTCTGATGAAACACTAACGTTGATAAACTAAGCGGAAAACAGCTCAAACCCCCAATAAATTCTTGGTAAAAACAGAACACGGAATCCTTTTTATCTGCTTTTTTTTAGAAAACATTACAAAAATAGAAGACGATGCATTCAGATAAAAATACCATGTGTATTTTAATAGGACTAACTTGAATTTAAAAGAGAGAACTAAACAATAATCTTGTTGCCCTATAAATGTGTAGTAGCGTTTTAGGTCAAAGGAAGAGCTTTATTCCATAACATACTCTCACGAAGTTACAAACAAATTGCTACCATAAAAGTTACTTCTATGACAATCATGCAAGTACTTTTTTCTCTTTATTTCCTTCCTTTATTTCCTTTCCTTTCATTTCTTTTTTTTTTCTGACCCATTTGTTAGATTTAGGATGTTTCTTGTTTGGAGCAATTCATTAGAGAATCTTCCCACTGAGCTAGAATATGCCAAAGCATTAAATGTTGTTTCACTTTGATTGGATTTCCACAAGGCTTATCACTGTCAAATTTGGTCCTCCTTTCCTGGTATTTGCCAACCCACATAGGTGAAAAGGCTACATGGGGGAAAATAAATAAAACATTGGAAATTACTGTGGTTGAATTTGTTCACTATAGCTTTGCTATTATCTCCAATAGGAATTTTTTTTTTTTTACTCTCTGCCAAGTAGAGTTTTTATTTTCTGACTCAGAATATTTTCTGATTAAGAAAATAGTTTGTGTAAGAATCAATATGTTCGATAGAATCATGAAACGACTTGTCGTTCAAAAGGGTTTACAATATATGACGGACACCATAGTCTATACATTTCTCATTAAAAAACAGATTATCATTTTAGAGGTCTAGTCGTGTGAAAAATTAGACCATACACTGATCAATGTGTCATTTAAGATTACCTTGAAGCTTTGTAAATGACACATGAGAAGTTAAGGTCAGGCATGACACAACCTTCCTGATATATAAACACAGGGTTGGAGAAAAAAAAAAATTAATGAAGAAAGGTGAAGATCTGACTGAGGTAATGAAATGAGACAAAAAAAGAGATGTAGAATTTTTAAAGAGGCAAAGTACAAGTTTAAAGAGGGTAAAATATAAATTTTATAAAAATTCAATAAGAAATTAGAAGAAAAATAAAAGGTTAGGAGGAGGAGCCACCTTGTCTGTGGGTGGCTTCCCTTGAGCACACTATCATGTACCACTTGAAGTTCCACAGGGGATATTATCGTAACCAATTACCTGATTCGGAATGGAATTTTGGAGTAAATTATGTGGTAAACAACTTTTTTACTACTATTTTTGTATTCTAACACTTTTTATTTTTGTGATTAAAACTATTTTTTCTAACTAAAAGTATCAAAATACCATTGGATAGTATGTATTTGCCTAAAATACTTAAAAACCATCGTGTCTTTAAATTCTTTTGAGATAATATATTTCAAACTTTCTAATAGAACCGTTGAGATTGAAAAATAATAGTATAAAAACTTTCTCGGAAGTGTCGAAATTGAAAAACAGCACTGTAAAACTAATATTTCTCGAAAAGATCCGGAAGATTCCATGGGCTCATGTTGCTCTCTCGCCCATCACCATCGCTTACCTAACAACGCCCTCACGGACCCAATAAACACACATATGTAGTTAAAAAAAATATTTTTCTTTTTAAACAAAAATAATTATAATTGAATGACACATATAATAATTTCTCTCAATTATTGCATTTAGTGTGATATATATATATATATATATATATATAGTGTAACTTGGAAGTTATTAACATATAGTGTCAGTACCTCTTGATGGGTGTTTGAAAGGATGGTGAAAACTAATGATTAGAACCACTTTTATTGTAGTATGTGAAAGCTTTGCACTGTAGTAATTTTTTTTATTATTACTGTAATATGTGAGAGCTTTACACTGTTTATAACTAAGTTTGTGGTAGGAACCGTGGTTTCTACCACCAACCAAACAGGTGATAAGTTTATTTGGTTAGTTCTTTGCATGGAGTAACTTTAAAAAAATATATGCAACCGAAAGTGGAGGCAGGGTCTTCCACAGGTCAACTTCATGCTTCAGAAAGTGCATTACTAGGTTGGAACTTGTCAATGGCACAGCCCAAAATGGAATCTGAGAGAAATACACATCTCCCTTCTCTTGAGACATAGATTTAGATGAAATTAATAAACAAATAGATATAGAAATACATAGAAATGAAAGGGGTTAATTACATAAATATATCTCTTAGTGTTTATTATTTATTAATTTATCTTTTTGTTTTTAGAAATTACAAAGGCATTTTTTGAATTTAAAAAATTTGTTTCAATTTTGTCCCTTATAGACTTTTTTGACTTTAAGAACTTAGAGATAAGATAAAAATATTCTTGACTAAACCTAATTTGTTTATAAAATATATGTTTCTTCTTTAAAAAATTTTTTTAAAAAACATATTTTAAAATTTTAAAAGGCATAAAATTTAAGACCTTTTTTTTTTTTGAAATTTGATGTTTTGCTTTTGGATTTTTTATGTTTTTAGTATATAAAATATTTACTATAACTATTTAAGGATGGTCATGTTGTTTTGTCAATTTTTTCTATTCATAAAAAAAAAATTGAAATAAGTTTTTAAAATTTTAAAAATGCTCTTATAGTTTCTAATAATAGAGAGACAAATTGAGATATATTTAATTTTACAAGGTACAATTATATAATTAAGCCAAAATGAAAATGGACTAATGGAATGGGCCTATAGACCTCTCTATTTCCCTAGCCTTTTTTCCCCCATAACGCTTATATGCGTGGAAAAAAAATTGTTATGGTAGTCTTAGTGTTTGCTTGCATGTGACCATGTTTAACATTTCCATTTATTTTTGTTCTGCTTAGATATTGGACCACTTCTAAGAGTAGGACTCAAAGAAAACGAAACAAATAAAAGAAATTAAATTAAATAAAGTGTTGAAAAAACTAATAAATTTTCAAGGACTGAAGACGCACATACGTGGTCTTCTCCAAATGCAACTCTAATGATTTGCAAAAGAACAACAAGAAGAATGATTTAATTAGTCATGTATTATATGGGGAAGAGATTGGTAAAGACCAACGACATCAAAGTCTAAAGATAGGTTATAAAGCTACAATAAAAAAAAGGGAAATAAAGATAAAAATAAAAATAAAAAAGATTATTTATAAAGCTACCTACCTCACCAAATAATTAAGATGGTACAATGTTCGTTTAGTAGTGTTTTTAAAATAGGTGAAAATAATTTTATTTTAAAAAAATAAAATTTTTTTAAGAATTATACTAAAAATGTTTTTGAAATTTTTAACTCAAAAAACAAACAAAAATATTTTTAAAAATTCTCATAACAAAACTAAACGAAGTATTTGCTCCAATATTGTAGCCCATTTCTTGTTAAATGTCATTGTGTTCAGTCCTTTAAATATATAGTTTAATTCTTTAGTATTTTTTCCAAATATATTTTATCAATAAAGATTTTACTTTTGGGCGAACAAACTATGGAAATTGCTCATTGTCAACCAATGGAATCAAGTCATCATCATCACCATTATTGTTATTGTGAGAACCAACTCACGTGAACCTACTTCAACCACTCATTAGTTATTAACCAATTTATAATTTTATATGCCTCATAATTTTCCACAACCTTCGAGATTTGCCCTCTCTTTTCAACATTGTACTTACACAAACACATATGCGGGCTTGATACAGTCCAACAGGACACTTTTGAAGTACAGTCACATATTATAATCATAAATTTATTACAGTTCTCAATTGTTTCCATCACTCTCCCAAACACCCTAAAAGTCTATAATCTTCGTTCTCATAAAAAAAAAAAAAAAAGGTCGCCTGGCTGGGCTTGATGATGGTTATGGTAGAATCGGAGAAGGGAAAAGGAAAAAAACAACGAATACTGAAAGGATGAGGAAGGAGAAGTTCTTTTTTTTTTTTTTTTTTTTTAAATTTTATTTTTTTAAGAATAAATGTTTTAATTGGGTAAAAAATCATATGTGGTAAGTCTTATTTTAATTTGATGCTTTTCTCTTTTTTTACTTTTTTTGGGCCATAGATTAAAATCTAAGAGTTGTATCTTACCATTAGATCGATCTTCAGTTAGTGGAGAATAAAAGTGTTCTCCAACTAGACATCCCTAAAATAGTAAGTGTACATGGTATGAATTAGGTGGCTGAATTTACTGAAGCTAAAGTCGTACAATAATTGCGTGGGACACAACTTATCTGTCAATTTTTGCTAAAAGAAACGTTTTACTTGTGGGCAGGTTCATGGTGGAGAATGTTTTTATTCTCCACAGGTAGAGAATGATCTAATAATCTTTATTAGATCTCCATGTGGCGTTTACATAATCCCTTTCACACCAAATTGTTGCCAAAACACAATATAAATATTTTAAAAACATTTAAAGAAAATTTTAACATTTATAAACTTCTTTCTCAACCCCCGCCCCCTAAACGGCCCGCCGCAGTCACGCTCAGCCTCTGGCGAGCTCATCGCCGTCGAACGAACTACGCTAACTTAAATTAAAGCGTTAATAACATGGTATTAGTAAATAACAAGTATTTCAATTATAAGCAGATGTAAGTGCAGAAATACAATGACTAGACCAAGCCCACTTTATAAATAAAGCTACACCCCTTTTTGAACGGATTTCACTACGTGGAAAAGCCTACGGATGATTTTATAAGCATTTGTAAGCTGAGACCAGTGCTAGCGCGTAAAATGTCTAGTGGATTTGGTTCATAGATTTGAATAAATTTAAATTTTTATGAGAAAAAATACTGTAACAAAATAATTCAAACAGTGATTCAAACCACAAACCAAACGAACTCGTCTTTTACTTTTGAGACTATAATAGTCGTAAAGAAAAAAAAGGGCAAATTTAACACTGTCATTTGTGCTAATACACTTACTTACTGGACCACACATTTTGTATTTTTCGTTTTATATAGAAAAAATCAGTTAAAATTATTTGTTCACATTTTATATTTTAAAAATAAAATTTTAATGAACTGATTGGGTTTGAGTCTTGTTGTCATGCTCAATGTTTCTTCTTCTTCTAATGCAATCTTGGGTTATCAATTTGGGTCGAGGAAATGGGCCGACTGGAGGCCCAAAAGTTCGGCCGGGGCACTAGGTTAGGCCAAGTTCTCGAGTAGAATAAAGCCATGCCCACATAATTTTTTTTTAAAAAAGAAAAAATTATAACACGTAATCAAATTATTGTTATAAAATTAAAATCTAATACAAAATTTAAAATATCTTAAAAATATCCTTAATAACATAGTAATTATCTTAATGATAAAACATATTATACTATATAATTACATAGTAATAATTTTAATGATATCATTTTGAGACATTTGTAAAGTTTTTATAAACTGAAGTCATATTTTAATTTAATAAACATAATTAGGCCAGTTGTCTCATTAATTATTTTTAAAAAATATCAATATTTTTATATTAAAAGTCAGGCCGACCCAGACCTAAGCCCATTGACCTGCACCTACCCACTTTCTCATTTTGATTTGCATGGGCAGGCCAAGTTTGGCTAGACAGCCCAAATTGATACGGATCATGCTCAATTTAAGGAGAGAAAGAGCAAAATAGCATAATTGGTCTAAGAATTAGTAAATAATATCATAAGTTTTCAAAATGTGTAGTAAAATTGAGATTTATCTCATGAGAAACTGAAAATAAAGACCTAAAATACCCTCACTTCTTTCTCCTCAGTCCTCCCCACCTCCTCTTCTCCTCCCCACAGGCCCCGCGACAACCAAGAAATACATTATTTCTTGACGACGTTGCCGAACGTCATTGGCACTAGCTATCAAGAAATACAATATTTTTTAAAAAATAACAAAATTTATCGATTATTTGGCTAGCAGCGGATGGCTGGGAATACGATTTGACATAAAAATACTATATTTATATATAAATACAAGAGAGGATGGCAAATTATAAAAGATTGATTTCTCTCAAACATGCCATGTAGGAAATTTTTTTTCCCCTAAAAAAACTAATAAAATCTGTTATTTACTATAATTTCTCTAATCCAAGTGCCATCCTTTCTAAAACCCAGCCGCTTACCATTCTAGTCTACCCATGCCATCTCTGTTTGTGTGTTTTTGTATTGCTATTTACTAACAAAATCTGATTGTTTTTTTTTTAAGGATCCGTGCCATCTCTCTTGTATGGGTAGTGGGTCCCAAAACATTTGTTGACGTGGCTCGTCAAAATTGGCCACCGAACTAATTGTACATTTTCAACCGCAGTCAAGTCCAGTAGCCTCTTATCCATTTCACTTGAAGGAGACTGCATTTAGCGGTTGGCGCCATTTCCGACAACAGAA